>JASCZI010121155.1:27834-54296 GCA_036250425.1 Stylosanthes scabra | reverse complement strand
TACTTAAGAAGTGGCTTAAGTCCTTGGAAAAATACCAACCAAAACATTTGAGTTATTTAAATTCAAGTCATTTAATTTATATCAAGTGCTCTTGGAAATTACAAGCTCCTTATAAGTGGCTAAGAATTGGCTTAGTCCCTTGGAAAAATAATAGTACAAGCACTTGTGTTGTTCTTAGTTCTTTAATATTTACACTTCCGCGAAAACAATAATTATTGTTGAAATACTTAATTCACCCCCCCTCTTGAGTATTGTGCTTATTGACTAACATGATCTTCATGAACTTAACTGTTAATTTGGGGTAGCATATGCTGACATGCTTTTATCCACACTCATGGTGTTCCATTTGATAAACTTTGTTTTAATATTGCTTCATCCATAATATTGTTGTGTAGTTCTCCCTCTTGAATTGATTGATAGGTTGGGAAGTTTTGTGAAATTTCCTCTTGGTCAATAAGCACTAGAGCATGAGGACATGCACAATTTTAAGTGTGGGGTATTTGATGAGGGGGTTTTTGACGATAAAACTCATGCTAAAAAGGATACCCTCATCAATACTTTTCCATATATTTACTAGTGATTGACCAAGGTTTTCCATCTCTTGCTTAATTATGATCTTAATTGATTAATTGTTAAATTAGCTTCCAAAGTGCATGAATTATTGAAATGTTCTCCCACTTTGTACATTGATATGTTTGCTAGTGAATTTTAGGCCCAAAGTAGAGAATAAGAGCCCAAGGGAAGCCAAAAAGAACAAAGGAAGCAAGGAGATTGGACAAAAAGCCAAGGAGCCCAATCAGCCCTGACCGCGCGGCCGCACGCCCCAGACGGCGCGTCCGCGCCCTCCTTTTCTTAATAAGGAAGTTTTCCATTGGTGGCGCGCCCGCATGACTCAGATCGCGCGTCCGCGCCACCCCATTTCTTAACGGCAAAGTCAACGAAGACCTCGTGCTCGCGCGATGAAGGGGGTGTGCCCGCGCCATAGCGTCATGATGCACTTAAATGAAGGTATTTTGGGGATTTCACATTTCCGAGCCAAGGCCTAGCTATTTCTCAAGCCCAATTCGACCAATATAGAGGGAGAACAGTTGAAGACACAACACACATTCTACCATTAAGATCATTTTAGTTTTAGAATAGTTTTAGAGAGTTTTTGGGAAGAATTCCATTTCTCCCATTTTCTCTTAGTTTACTTTCATTGTTCTTCATCTCTAGGATCACCTCTACCAACCAAACTTTTCTTTTATTACTTGTTTTGTGTTTGACTTATGGATATTTGATCTCTTTAACTCAAGCTTTCTAGTTTCTTCATCATATTGCTTTCTTATTTTCATGATTATTACCATGCATTTCTTTTATGCCTACCATGTGTTTGATGTTATGTTTTTCATAATTATGGAGTAGTGTTCATGTGCTTTGGTCATTGGTTGAGGTGTGGATGATCTTAGCCACTAATCTCTAAGGACAAAGATGGGTTAAGCCCAGGATTATAACTGTCCCGTTGACGCTAGGCTTTCGCTAGTGATGATTGAGTCCTTAATGAGGTGAACTTGATGGGTTATTCAAGTTCCAAAGACCTAGGACCTTCGCACTTGATAAGTTGCCTAGGACTTGCGGGATGTGGTTAATTCCACCCACTCGACTATTAGACAGAGTGTGGCTTTCGTGGTTTACGTGATAACCATCTATAACTGGGATTAGTAGTGTTCATAGGGACACACAATACCTCAATCCAAGACCAAACACCCTTATTTCTTATCAGTTAATCAATCTCTTGTTCTGTCACTTTGCTCGACACACACACTTTTTGCAACCCCGAACATCTTCACAACCAAAGTTAGACCACGCTTCAACTCCTAGGGAGAACGACCCGGGCCCTGTACTCGGTTATTTTGAAAAAAATTGGTTGCAATCTTTTTGTGACACTTCTTTTGTTGACGGAAACATTCTGGTGTTGCTACTAAATTGGTCCGGGTTGCTACGACGATCTTTCTCCCTCTTCGTTCTCACGAACGCGGAGCGATCCCGAATCTAACTTGTTTGCGACACTTAGAGTGGCTTTCCATCAACTTCACTTCACCATTACAAGTACTAGAAATTAAAAACAAGTATATATAGGGGTGAGCATGGGTATGAGTTGTCCAATTACCGGATCAAAACCAAACCAATCCGATTATATCGGTTCCATATTCAATGGGTAATCGGGTATAATGAGTTAGATCCAAACCAACCCGACCTTAATCGGTTCGGGTATTGATTTTGATGTCACGATACCCAAACCAACCCGATTATCCAATTAGGTTTATGTTAATTTAAATAATAATAAAATATAATAATATATATACAATTTTATTCTTCCTAACTCAAATTATTATATTTATAGTCACCAAAAATTTTATTAAAGTATAAATTTGATAATATATTACCTTTTATTAATTTTATTATTATTATTATTTATTATTGACATAAACACTTTTTTTATATTTTTTTTCAAAATTTTACTTTCAATCGGGTATCCAAATACCCAAACCAATCCAACCCGGATTTAGTCGGTTCGGATTCACTCACTAAAAATCTTAAATCCAAACCAATTTAAACCAATTAAAATTTAATCGATTCGGTTCCTATTTTTTCCAAACCTGAACCAACCCAACCCGTGCTCACCCCTAAGTATATAGATTAAATTAGAAACCAGCTATATACAAATTGGGAAAATCACTAAGCCATTCTCATTGTAAGTCGTTCTCCTCACTCTCCTCAAGCTGGTAGTGCAGATAACCACTCTGTTCTCCTCACCCATGTTTCCAAGCGGGTCAACTCAGTGAGTCCCCTCATCAACTCGTTCAAGTCTGAAACGGCCCCATATAGCTCATTGAGGGGCAGGTTCCTCCAATTCTAGGCGTAGTCCCACGCGGTGCCCAACGCCATCCTCCAAAACCCAAGATCCAGCCCAATGTAAAGGGAAGAAGGGAGTAAGGGAGTGAATTTGGCGCGGGATAGAAGGAGATGATAGATGTGGCAATGGTGGTGGTGGTGGTGGGTGGCAGTGGGATTAAAGATTGGGGTGACTGTGTGAACATTGAATTATGATTTAGGGTAAAATTAGGTTTCAGGGCAATTTAGAAATTTAGAAAAAAATATTAGAATTTGGATAATTTTGTCAGCTAAAAGGTGTCTTTTATGGGTATAAAGTCAATTTTCTTCTTTTGTGGGTAGATTTAAGTTCTAAACATCCCCCACTATATAAAAAGGGAGTAGTAGTAGGTTAGTTACTTGACAAGTGTCACTAATGAAAAGAAAATAGTATTATGTTAGTTATTTGACAAGTGTCTAACCTTAATAGTTAACAAGTATCCAATTTAATTAATAGACATAAATATCCATAAAAAGTAATATAAAAATTTAAAAAGATAGTTAAAAGTCATTACACTTTATCTATTTTTATTTCATATCCCTACTATATAAAAACAAAATAATAGTAGAAAATTAGTTACTTGACAAAATATCTAACTTTAATGGTTGACAAGTATTCAATTTAATAAATTGACATTATTTCTCACAAAAAATTAATATAAAATTTTTTAAATTAATTAAAAAAGTCATCACACTTTATTTATTTTTATTTTAATATTAATAATATGGATAAAATAAAATATATATTATTATACTATTAAATAAAAATAACTTAGTGTAATAAAATAATTTTGGTATGATAATTAATGTAAAATAAGAATATTAAATTACTTGTTACTCATGCGTGGAAAGAGTTTAGAGTGGAAAGCATTTAAAGCAGGAAGAAGCAGATAGAGCGTGTGAGAGTGAGGGTGGTGTAGCAATGGATATCACCGGTCTCAAATCCCTTAACATGCCAAACCCTTCTCTTTTCAGCCCTAAGCTTCCCCTCGTTCGTGGATTCACTTTTCTTCACTTTAAACCCAAACCCACAACTTTTCTCTCTCTTTCTTCTTCATTCTGCTCTCTCAGTAATCCCTCTGTCTTGCACACTCCGTTTTCTTGCTGTTCCTCTTTCATTTCTATGCTTCATTTCAATGAGTCCAATTATCTATCTATTTATTTATTTATTTAAGTTTATATATTCCAGATGGCAATGCTGCGGCTGAGATAAACAAGGAAGGAACTTTGCCTCGTGGTGTTGGAGATGCCGTGAATGGAGGAGCTTCAAGTTCCAAGGTTCTTCAGGTTGTGCTCGTTTCCCCTCAGGTACGAATTAAGGTGACAGTTATTATTGATAGTTGTTTGTCATGGAAATGCTGTCTGTTTAGTTCATTTCGGAGCAATCTTTGCTAGTACATGCTATTACAGTATATCACAAATAGTTAGTTAGTTAGTTAGTTTGTCACACAACTAGTTAGTTAGTTTGGTTAAGCTGATGCCACAAAATATTTTTTTGTGAAAAGTATATATATGATGTTTTGGTACACAACAAATTGTGAATTGGTATGCGGTATGCTACCTAAATGGTGAATTCGTGTAACTATGGATTAGAGTATGTATATTATCTTTTGTCAATGAGTGACAGACACACTTCTTGAGCATTTCAGCACTTTTCCTAAGGCACTCAACTAGGTCATTTCTTTTGCTTAACAAGAGTTTATTGGATCAATTAGATTGGAGAAGCTTCAGCCAAATCCTATATGGATTATGGACTATGGAGGAAGGTTGAATTAGGTGTGAAATGTTAGGGGTAACTTTGTCAGTTAATAGTCTAATCAAGTAAACTATAATGTTAGATGCAAGGTTTAAGAGTGAATCAATCTACACCTGAACAAAGAGGAACATTGTTATAGTTGTGCTGGGGAGAACTTGGTACTTGATCAATGATCAGTCTTGAGCCAAAGTAGATATGCTAAAGATTTGTACGTCATAGTTATTAATTGGCAATGTGTGAATTTATGGGCTGTTTTCTTGGCTTATATTCAAACAATATCAGATTATGTTGTCCATGATCTGTGTTAAAAAAGTATTATTGCTTACATTGCATTGTGCATAGTTTCTTCATTTTAAACAATAAGGATAGTTTTCAAACTGAATTGTCCAACACTTTTCTAATCCTGGAAAGATTTTTTTATGCCATTCCCTTGATATGATCCTTAATCCTATGATCAAGTGATTCCTATTCGAAAGAATGGCTGACATCTATTAAAGTTGCAATAGAACTTCTTAAATAGCTATGTCCCTGATAACTTGAGTGATCAATCACATAATTCGATCTCTCTGTAGCTTAATTATTTGTTAAATGTTAACAATGTTTCAAATGAAACCAACATCACGGAAAAAACAAAAACATGTTAGGAAAAGGAATGAAATGCTTAATCTTCTACTGGAATAAGTTCTGTAAATTAAGACAAGTTATTGATGGATATTATATTACCCTTTTTATTGTTTCTTTTATATAAAATATAGCTTTGTATGCTAATGAATATGACATAAGTTGAGATAGTCACGTGGTTTATTTTTTCCCTCTTAATTAGAATATAATGCTACTGTTCTGAAAATGTAGGACATTGATATTCTTACCTGTATTTTTTATATATTAATTGTTTCAGAAGTTTTTTATTGATCTTTTGCCATTGGCCATGGTTACTGCATGGAGAAGTGTAAAGCAACCTAAATAATGTTAGTAATTCAAAGCATTGGTTTTTTGTTGCTCTTTATTTGTGTATACACTAAAATCAGTGAGTAGTTGAATCAATTGAGGATTTGACATTGTTATTGAAACAAACGGAGTTGTCTCCCTCAAATCCTCACCTAATTCTCATTACTAGTTGTTAGATTGGCTTAAGAAAGATGAAAACTTAGAATATAAATTGGCCTTAGCACACATTCTGGTAGCTTCAGTTGTACTATCTAAATTACTGAATGTAATTCAGGGTCATGTTTTCGATAGATTCCTGGAAACACTGGATGCATTGCTAGATCATGTGCTGCATCAGGTGTTGGATTGCACTTAGTTGGGGTGAGTATTTTTCTCAGTGTAACTCTTAAGTAATCATTTTTTTAAAGACTTTTATTTTCATGTTTTCTTGCAAATTTATATAGTTTTTGTATTTCTCTACCTTTTTTCAGCCATTAGGATTTCAGGTGGATGATACCAAACTAAAGCGTGCTGGACTGGATTACTGGCCGTATCCATTTTTAACTTTTTATAGTCATTTGCATGATTGCATCTCTCTGATAATCTAGAAAAGGTGGAAAATTTTCAATCATCTTGTGTAGTCTGCAACTGTCCATAACTGTTTATTTTGAATCAAGTTCCCTGATTATCAATGTTCCTCATGTCCTCTTAATTATGTTATTCCTTATTATATTTTTTCCAATATTAGAAGGTGAGTATTGGTGCAACAGAAATGTTGCTTTCTTGTGATTTGGAGGTCACAGGGTCAGTTTTTCTGCTTACAGGGATAATGCTGCAGATTTTCTGACCAAATTAGGGTTATTTTAAATAAATTATCAAAGGGGATACTTCTAAAATAATTGACCAGTTTGGGGTTCTTTTTTTCCACGTTATCAAAGGAACTCTTATTTTATTTTGGTATTACTAATTCATTTGGTAGTGCTATATCATATGGTGCAATAGCAACAGCAGGTTGGAAATTGGAATTATGCCCTTTTAGTACAAAATATTAGAAATGATGTTGCATCATGAGAAAGGGATATTTCTGCAGCTGGCAATACTTTTTCATTAGTGTGTAACTACGGCTTATGCTTTTTGTTGTCATGTTTGTTGCACTTTCACTCTAGTATGTAGACTTTTCTCACAGGCGAGATACTGCTTCCAGGATTTGGCATGAATTAAATGAATATATCTGTAACAACTGTATCTGCACTAACAGAATATCACACCAACAAGGAACATAAATGCTGGAGTGGATTCAGAATGATCACACCCCCTGAATTTATTGATAACAGAAACTGCAAGGAAGGAAATAACAATGGCTGTTTGTGGTGGAGTCAGCCTCTCTCCTAATTCCAGTCTAATTCCTCACACTTCATTCCTACCTCTCTAACCTCTCCACCACTACTTAAATACTCTCTTCTATTCTCTCTCCAAATCATGTGAAATCACACCCCCTGACGCCTACTTCCCTAATTCTCTATGCGAGGTGGAGAGTTATTTACATGAATATTCCTATCGCTGCTATTTCCTATTTTAGCCTCATTTCTAATTCTTCTACTATAGTTAAAAGGCAGTGGGGCAATCTTTGTTCTCTTAGAATTAGAATTAGAAGCTTCTTCTATGACACCAGGGTCAGGTTGTGTTACAATATCATACTTGGCTAACATAGCGAAAAGGACGCTAAACAATCATATGTATATGTTAGTTTTGAAAGAACTTCTCTTTTGGAATTTAGATCAAAGTTGCACTAATTTTTAAAAAATGCTCTCCAGGCTGCATATGTGATTCTCTTTATATATGTTTTCCATTATTGACATAAAATTGCAGATATGTGGTTGTTAAAGTTCATGATTCTTGGGCAAGTTTTCGTGATTATTTCAGGCAACAGGTAATTATCATTCCTGAAATTTGAATTCCAAGTACTTGCATATCATACTCCTCTGATCACATATTATCTGGTACAGGAAGGAGAAAAGCGGCTTCTAGCATTTACAAAGAGAGGAACACAAGTTCATTCTGTGAGTTTTTCATGCTAATTACATAGTCCTTAGTGTTAGTAACTTAGTATGACCTGTGTTTTTTTTTCCATTAAATATTTTGTTTCAATATATTTCTTTGTTGCATCAGAACTTAAAAGAACAATGTCCACTAAAGAGGCAAGTGATGCACTCATAAAACCCTGCTAAAAGTTGGACCCTTTGTAGTTCCAACTCTTTAATCTGTGACTAATAAGAAAATGTGGGGAGAATCATTTGTAAAAAGAATCACTTCATAAGGCAATTTAAAAGTAGATAATGAGTGAACGAGAGTAGTCTGATGCTGAAGGTTGTATTTGTTATTAGTTATATACTTATATTAGAACTAAGATAAAGAAAGTCAAATATACAACTCTGTAGCATATCATACCACAGCATTCATACAACAGCCTAAAGAAGGTTACAGGCAAAATAAATCTGATACGAAAAATAACTGCACTTGCACTCCCGTGTCCGTGTGCGCATGCGCATGCAATACACATTTACTTGGGTAGTTAACTATCAAATTGTCTCCACTAGTGCTAGATGAACAAGTCTTTTTTCAACCAATTCCCCCCAACCAGGTCCACATTTCCAACTTTTTACTTCTCTTCCCTGTTCTGATTTTTCCCCTTTCTTTGTCCTCCTCCATATTCTTCTTCATTTTCCTTCATCGTTTTCTTCATTTTCTTCTTTTCCCCAATGCACCTCCTCTTTCTTCTTCCTTCATCTTCTGCATTTCTTTTTTCTTTCTTCCTTTTCCTCCTCTCTTGTTGCCTCTTTTTTTATTTCATTTTTTATAATTTTTTCAGCACATTTCTTCTTCTTCATACATAATTTCTGTGTTGTTTCATTATAAATTGTGTTATTTTCACAAAATTTCTGTGTTGGGTTTATTTAAAATGATTAGCTGTTTTAGTACTTGGTTACAAAAACATATGTTCAGCTAGTATTTCTCGTTTACTTTTTTTTTTTTTTTTATAGTATTATGCTAAAATTGATTTAAATAAGAGCTAGCTGTGAAAGATATATGGTTACCTAAACATTCATGTTGAAGTCTGATCCATCATACCAATGACTGGAGATTTTGTTAGACTTGGTTCCCACAATTTGTTATTAAAATTGACCCCATTCACATTTAGCATTAGCCTGCTTTGTTTAATTGTGCCTGAAAAGGAATTTGGGGAAGAAGACTTCGGTACAAGGTCAGATAGCCAATTTCTTACGGTTAGGAATGGCTAGCATTCTAGCAACATTGCAAGAAAACTTTACTTATTATGCCTTAAAGGGATTATGTGCCGTTGCTTCTGAAACAAGTCAGTGTTTTCATAATGCAAAGCGAAGTAATTATAGTTTTGCTTCCTCTCGTTGCAGGAATTCTCCTACAGAAAAGGTGATTATCTTTTGTTCGGTTCCGAAACAAGTGGCCTGCCACCTGAATCGTTGCTAGATTGCAAAACTGAACCGTTTGGCGGGGGAACTATTCGGATCCCAATGGTTGAAACTTACGTCAGATGTTTGAATCTTTCTGTAAGTGTTGGCATAGCTTTGTATGAAGCTTCTAGACAACTAAACTACGAGAACCTTCAGAAACCTTCAGAAAGCTGTATGGATACTGAGGAACCATTTATTACTGAAGACATTTTTGCTTGATGATATGCTTGGTTGATATATTTATTTTAACACAGGTAGGAACACTCCTTTGGAATTCAATTATAGTTAATTCTGGTTGTGGATCCTTGACTAGGTACATATTTTCTAGTTTCTTGAGATGGTGAATGTGTCCCAACTCCCAAATTCAATAGTGAAATGGAAAGTCGGGACTTAGAAAGTAGTCCCACATATGTACTACTACTCACCCTCACACATTATAATACCATTTATTATTATGAAAATTGAATACTTTATCAAATTCCAACTTCTAATTGGTTTTCTGGAAATTGAAAATGAAAAGGTTTAGATAAATTGGTCCTTAAGTTTTAGAATAGATAAAATAGACCCACAAATAATCAAATAACAAAGTTCATAATATCTTTTAAAAAGTGAAAAAATCGGAACTAATGTGTACCAAACTTCAAAACACACAAAACTAAATAGGGACTAATTTGTTTTATATTCTAAATTATCATAAATCAATTTGTCAAAAAAAAATTGTCAAAAACTAATTTGAAATAAAAATTGTTAGGAACCGATGTTTATCTATACTAAATACTAATACTATTGTTATAAAAAAAACAATAAATATTCATGAACACATGAAACACAAAAACATATGCTCAACACACTCACTCACGCACTCTCCCAAAAACCCAAAATCCCTCAGCACACACACATTCACTGACACGCATCCCAACAACCCAAAAAAACATTAATGCGTTTCTTCTTCTTCTTCCTCCTTCTTCTTCTTCTTCTTTTTTCTTTTTCACCGCCTTCGCCTCCATCTCCGTCCTGTCTCCGCCTTTGCCGCTGCCTCTTCCACCATTTCGTTCTCCGTCTTCATTCCGTACTCCACTTCCGTTTGCACTTCGTACTCCACCTCTTTCTCTTCTTTTTCGTCCTCCTCCCTTTATTATGTGGTTGTTTTTATTATTCTTCTTCTACTTCTTCTCCTTCCTCTGTTACATGATGGTTGTGGTTGTTGTTGCTTTTAAATTGGTTTGTTTGCTTTATTATTATTATTAAGTTTAAAAATTCTGCTCAAATTGGTTTAACATTTTGTTCATATACATATGAAAATTTTGCTCGAATTGGTTTAACGTTCTATTTATCTAGATATGAAAATTCTGCTCAAATTGGTTTAACATTCTGTTCATCTACATATGAAAATTTTGCTCAAATTGGTTTAAAATTCTGCTCAAATCGGTTTAAAATTCTGCTCAAATTGATTTAACATTCTGTTCATCTACATATGAAAATTCTGCTCAAATTGGTTTAGGATTCTACTCAATGTAATTTAAAATTCTGCTCAAATTGGTTCAGGGGGTATGTCCAATTGTATGTGTTTGTAACATATTGAAATGCTGTTCAAATTGATTTAGGATTCTGTTTGTGTTTCTTAAATGTCCAATTTATGTGTGAGTTTCTTCGTGGTTTGAACTTGATTTAGATTCACTTGATTTAGGTTTTGGTTTTGAGTTTCTAGGATTCTGCTCAAATTGGTTTAGGATTCTGCTCAATGTAATTTAAAATTCTGCTCAAATTGGTTCAGGGGTATGTCCAATTGTATGTGTTCGTGACATATTGAAATGCTGCTCAAATTGATTTAGGATTTTGTTTGTATTTTTTAAATGTTCAATTTATGTGTGAGTTTTTTTTTGTTTGAACTTGATTTAAATGCACTTGATTTAATGTTTTGTTTTTTGAGTTTCTAGGATTCTGTTCAAATTGGTTTAGGATTCTGCTCAACGCTTTTTTAAATTATGCTGGTTTAAAATTCTGTTTGTACATCTTACATGTTGAAGAAGAAGAAGAACAATAACAACAACAACAACGTAACATAAATGGAGAAGGAGAAGGAGGAGGAAGAGAAGAAAGAGGCGGAGTATGAAATTGAAGTGGAGGCGGATGCAGAGTACAAAGTGAAGGCGGAGTACGAAATGGAGGCAGAGATAGAGGCATGGCGGAGATGAAAGTGGAGGCAGGGCAGAGATAGAGGTAGACGCAGCGGAGATGGAGATGGAAGCGGAGGTGGTGAAGAAGAAGAAGAAGAAAGAGGTAGACGCGGCGGAGATGGAGATGGATGCGGAGGTGGTGAAGAAGAAGAAGAAGAAGAAGAAAGAAGAAACAGGGTTGTGGGTGTGCATGCGTGGTGTTGTGGTGTTGGCTTGTTTGAGAGGCGCGTTTCTGAAGCTCAGGGTTGTGAGTTTCACGCGCCAATGATGCAAGTGGAGAAGGTTTATGTGTTTCATATGTTTATGTGTACATCTAGCACTATTGAAAAAAGAAATTAGAAAACAATGAATTAAACATTGTAAGGATAATGTTACATTTTGTAGATATGATTTGTAACATATAAACTTCGAATCCAACTTAGGATCACCCATAGTTAGTGTTCTGAAAAATTGAACCGGGCTGGCTGGTTCGACTTGGTTAATCGAATGTCAGTCCAACAAACAATTCGCTTCTAGCAAAGATCTGGGTAGTAGAAACCTATCAAAAATTAGTAAACTTAGTGGTTAATCGATGAATCGGTTAAACCGGTCCAATTTTTAACGAGAAAAAATTATTTTCTATTTTATTTTAAATTATTTTAATAAACCGGTTCAACCACAATTCGACCTTAGTTAACCAATAAAATTTTGAATCGGCCACTCTATCGATCCAATGACCGGTTCGGCTCAGTGACTAGTTCAGACGTTCGGTTCTCACAATTGAAAAGATTGTTAGGAAACAATAAATTGAACACGTTAAGATGAATGTTAAATTTTGTAGATTTAACCTACAACATTTTTCGAATAATCTACAACATGAATTTCGCAGTTTTAAAGTGGCATGATAAACTCAAACTATTGACAAACACAAAATTACATAGCAGTAATTACATACATATAACATCTATAATTCCGTACTTATTACATTTAAAACTACACAATTATTCTAGTAAAAATTAATGAATGCTAAATAACATAACTTTGGACTGCTTGAACTTTGAACTCATTTTTCTATCGGTAATGCTATTTGAACAAGTGGTTTTACTAACCAAGTGGTTAACCATGTAAACTTGTAACAACAGCACCACTCTCAATCAAAATGAGCGTGACACACACGCTCTTCATCAACGCCTTCTTCTTCGTCTCCGCCTTCATCGTCATCGACTTCTTCTTCCTCCTTTGTCGTCATCATCATCATCATCCTCTTCCTTCACCTTCGTCGTCGTCATCATCATCATCATCATCCTCCTCCACCGTCGTCATCATCATCATCATCTTCTTCTTCTTTCATGTCTGCAACTTCTTCGTCGTCTTCTTTTTTCAAGTCTGCTTCTTCTTCGTCTTTATTGTTGTTGTTGTTGTTGTTGTTGATGTCGTCATCATTGTTGTTGTTGTTGGTGTTGGTGTTGCTGTAAAATGTACACAAATATAAAGCTATACTGCACCAAAATATAAAGCTAAACTGTACACAAATATGTTACTAAACTCCACCGAAATAATAAGAAATCGATAGCAACATGTTAAATCAATATCTCACAGACTCCACCAAAATATAACGCTAAAATGTACACAAACACAAAACTAAAGTCCACTGAAATAATAAGAAAATTACATCAACATGTTATATCAGTGTCTCACAGAATCCACCGAAATATAATGCTAAACTGTATACAAATACAAAGCTAAACTCCACCGTAATATGTTGCATAATTCCATGTTTTAATGGCTTCTTGTTATTTCAGTGGATTCTTAGTTATTGTTTGTGTGCATTTTGCGTTACCTTTATTGCTATTAGGTTTTGTTTAGTTTTGATTGCATAAATTCATGTTTGAATGACTTCCTTATTATTTTGGTGGATTTTGGGTTATTGTTTGTGTGCATTTTGCGTTACCTTTGTTGCTATTAGGTTTTGTTTAGTTTTGATTGCATAAATTCATGTTTGAATGACTTCCTTATTATTTCGGTGGATTTTGGGTTATTGTTTGTGTGCATTTTGCGTTACCTTTGTTGCTATTAGGTTTCATTTAGTTTTGACTGCATAATTCCAGGTTTTAATATTCTAAACTCAATCATAACAATAACCCAGAATCCACCGAAATAATATTCTAAACTCAACCGAAACAATAACCCAGATTCCACCGAAATAATATTCTAAACTCAACCGAAATATAAAGCCAAAATGTACACAAACACAAACCTAAACTCCACCGAAATAAAATGCAACACAAAAAACACACATAAAGCTATAATCCAAGAACAACAAAGCTATGAAAAAGTAAATTGATTCAGAACACAACAGAAAGCTATAATCCAAGAACAACAAAGCTATAATCTAAGAACAAGACACACTTATTCTATTTCTTCATCCTCCTCTTCCTTCTTCTTTCCTTATTCTATTTCAACATCATCATCATCATCATCATCATCATCATCTTCTTCTTCTTCTTCTTCTTCTTCTTCTTCTTCTTCTTCTTCTTCTTCTTCTTCTTCTTCTTCTCCGTCAAAACAAAAATCAAAACAACGAGAGTGAAAACAGAAATCACGCAAATCAAAACAAAATCTAACAACGAGAATAAAAATTGAAATCTAACAACGACAGCAACATGTTTACTCAATAATTCACAGAATCCACCAAAATATAAACCTAGAATCCACCGAAATATAAACCTAAAATCCACAAAAATAATAAGAAAACGACAGCAACACGTTTACTCAATAATTCACAAAATCCACCGAAATATAAACCTAGAATCCACTGAAATAATAAGAAAATGACAGCAACACGTTTACTCAATAATTCACAGAATCCACCGAAATCTAAACCTAATATCCACCGAAATAACAAGTACACATTCAATTCTGGAATTATGCAATCAAAACTTAGTCAAACCTAAACAATAACAAAGATAACATAAATTGTACACAAATGCGTTAATATTGAGTAAATCCACATGAACGATCTGAATTCACTTCCAATGATGGATCTGAAGTAGAAGCTTCCATTCTACAAGAACGTAAATCACAGAGCTCAGATATCACGTAAAACTAACAATGAAATCACGTAAAATCAAAACGAAAAACTAACAACTAGAATGAATCCAGAAATCTACCAATAGAGAGAGAAAACGAAAACGAAGATCAAATCAAAGAACGTTGAATAATCCAAAACCGAACTTGCCTGACGTAAACAAGATCAAAGAACGACGCAGATGAATAATGCAGAAGAAGAACGCTCAGGAAAACGTTGAAACAACGATCTCAGAAGCAAGAATCACCAAATCGATTGGAGAGAAAGAAACGAAGAAAGAAGAACGAAGCTCAAAAAAGAAAAATAACGAATAACGAAAAACTGAATTTGGGGGAAAATAAAAACAAATAAAATCATATCATATCATTATAATAAAGCAAGAGGCGCGTGAGAAACAATAATGGTTAACCACTTGGTTGTTAAAACCACTTGGTCACCAAGAATTATTGTTTTTCTATTATCTTTCC
This sequence comes from Stylosanthes scabra, assembly GCA_036250425.1. NCBI lineage: Eukaryota > Viridiplantae > Streptophyta > Magnoliopsida > Fabales > Fabaceae > Stylosanthes > Stylosanthes scabra. The sequence goes on along the minus strand of JASCZI010121155.1, from coordinate 39,498 downwards.
AAACATTATTGATCACCTAGTGTGAATAATTGAATTTAAGTAGTCAAAACAAAAGGAAGTTCAGATTTCGACCCAATAATTGGTGCATTTGTGTCCGGGAAGTGCTCCACACCAACATGTGTTGTGACCTTACCACATTCTGTTACTTTAATGGGATAGCTAAGCAAATGCCCAGGCAAGTCATCATGAAGGGTTTCACTACAATAAAGGTCCCAATACCTTGTTGTAATGTTGTTTATAAGTCTGACACATTCCAAACTCTGAGGAACAAGAAAAGAGCCATCTAGAAAACCCAAGTGCTCATACCACAAGGCCATTCTAAACCCATGTATCTGACCCCTGCTTGGCTCATTTCTTGATATGTGATATGGTTGATAAGCTCCCATGGCAATCTCTGTATCCCTAGATCCATCCATTGATCTCTGATTGATATTGGCGGATCCAATAATTATGTATTCATCATCAACTGTGAAACATTAAATCATAGTTAACCACAACTTGAGAATATATATATGGTGCTTTTGCTTATGGTTACGGTGACTATACAACTTTAGCTACATTTAAAAAGTGTTAATAAAATTAAACTTATATTTTTTGCTATTTAATATTTTTTAATTTTAAAAATAAATATAAAAAGTGTTACCGTAAAAAGTGTAATAGGCATTTAATTGATTTGTTCCTTAGTTTGTATATTAAATTTGTCATTGTATTTTCATTATATTACTAGTTCAATAATATTATACAAGCATAGTATATGAAAATCTTTGACTAACGTATCATATTTCATATACGCAAATAATCAATCACTACATCAGTTATTCAGGTAAAATACATATTAAAATGTAAAATATACATTTAATATATATATATATATTGGATAATTTTTGTGAACATTTAATATTTTTGTAAAACTTATGGACTATATAACTTTTGGATTTGAAATTATTTGTGGGTTGTAAAATATTATACACTTAAGAAATTTAAAATGAATTTAGTTATCTGTCCAAAATAAATAAATAAATAAATTTAGTTAGTCGCATAAATGATCAAATCAATAAATTATGCAAATGAATATAAATGAATGAAGTTACCTATCATCATTTTGGCATGTACATAGATCATGAATCTCCTTGCTTCCTGAGCTCTGCTATAATCTGAGTCATGCTGTGGCTTTTTAGAAGGTTCATATTCTCCACTTCTCTTCTTTTCACGATTTCCAAGGCAAAAGAAACTCAAATAGTCTTTTGGGTCAGCACTAATCCCTTTGGCTTGTAGAGCTTTGATTACATCGCTGTACATCATTTCCATTGTTTGTTTCTGCCAATTCAACATGGTTTGAACAGAGTTACTCTCAGGAATACCCTCTGGCCACATTGGAATCACTATATAAACACTGAACCTTCCTCCTGCTTCAATCTTGCTAACAATCTTGAGAGACAATTCCTTTGGAATAAGATGCAAGGCTCCCACCTCTTGAACTTGAAGGTTCTCTGAATTCCAATCAAAAGAGCTTCCCATAAAGTACTGGTTTTCTATATAGATAAAACTCTTAGCTCTTCTTATGGCAGCAATATAAGCATTTTGGATGCTGCATTCAAAGATATGATCCTTTTGGTTCATAAGGCCATACTTTGCTACTTCCTCTTCAGAATTTGGGAGGCCTAAAGCTGCTCCTCCATCGATTGATCGAAATAATTGAACATTCCATGCTTCTTCATTATCTTCCGGGAACTTTTCAACTGGTGCTGGAACAAAAGTGTCAAGAAGTGAGTCAATTTCAACAAGAGAAACATCCTTCTTACCTTGTTTCCTCCACCTTTGCTCGAAATTCTTTAGAACATCCCTCGCGACCGGTCCTTCCAGCCGACAATGTATGTCATGCCAAGGCTCTCTCGGTCCGCCTTTATCGATTGAGGCTCCTTCAAAGTTTGGCTGGTGAAAATCATCATGGTGTATTGTTCCTAAGGTACCGAAAATCGAATGGAAGGGTGTATCATATCTCCCATCACATAGATCAATACCACCAATGAAACTCAGAATTCTTCTCCTACAATCTGATCTTCCATTTGGCATATCACTGTCCACAACTACAATCTTTTGGTGATGTGTAAACATGGCAGCAACCTCTGTTCCTTGGATAAGGCTTTCACCTTTATCAGGATTTCGAGGACATAGAACACAATGCACTCCACTTCCATTGAAATAACTTTCTGTGTCTTCATCATGAGTAGTCATAACCCCATCATTCTTTAGCCACTTAATTGAAGTTCTGTCATCCCAAACAAGCATAAGAACCTTAACACCTTCATTGGCCTTCTTTATAAGAAGCTCACCAAGTGTCAAATTCAAATCACAACTTAGTTCCTTCTTCTTACAACTTGATTCCCTGACCAAGGTGATTTTGGTGAAAACAGACCATCCTGTTATGTAAATCAAATGCTTCGCCTTCGAAATAGCATCAAACATGTCTTCCCAACATCGATGCAGCTCATAGTACCTACCCTTACTTAGCAAGATTTCAGGGAAAAATGTGTTTGGAATGTGAGTATCTTGGTAAAGTGTGACTCTACAACCAGTTCTTTGAGGAAAGTATGAATGAGTAAGCCCTGCAAAATCAAGACCTTTGATCCCTTGAGACCAGTTAACATCCTTAGTGACATTAAAAAACTGTAGTCTCACATGGATTCTAGGCTTTGCTCTAAGAGGTTTATGTTTCTTATTCAGGATTTGGAGCCAGATATCCTTATTTTCTCCATTTACCAACTCTTCCACAGGGAAATATGCTCTTCCAATAACTTTTGCACCAATCGGGTCATCTTCTTTGATATGAAAAACAACTTCAGTTGCAACATGAGCAGTGTAAATTCTTAAAGATTGATGCCACTGAAAATTGAAGTGTTCACTACTCTGGTTTATAACTCTAGTCTTGCCCACTATAGTGCTCCCTAACTTTATGGTTGTGTATATTCTACGGGCACCAATTTGTCCACTTGAGAAGGTTTCATCCAACAGCTGCATGAATGAACAATAACAAAGGTGTCATATTAGAAAGTATATATGATATATGAAATTGAGATAGTTACCTTTCAAGAAAATTAAAAAGTGTTAATGTCGATGTGTTATTCTTGAAAGGTAGGAGAAAGAGAAAACTATAAAAAGAAAAAGAGATGAAACTTCTTTTAATCAAAATCCAAGCTTGAAACTCATGTAAGCACATGCATACACATAACAAAACCAAATTTTGACATAGATTGCTAAGAAGTCATTTTTTTTCCCCAAAGAAAGAAGTCATTGTTAACTACTCTCGTAGCGAACAAAAAAAATTTACTCTCTCCGTCAAACATTTTAGAAACACCTAATAATTTTTCGTTGATAAATGGTGTTTTTAAGGGTGCATACTGCATACTGCCATGCATATCTCACACATACAGAGATACATAGAGTGAGAGAAAACCATCATGTGGGTCCTTTTTTTTTTTTCTTTTATTGTATACAATCAATGAATACGTATAATATGTATCATGTTACTCTACATGTGAGTCATGGCTGTTTTTAAGTTGCTTATAACTTATAAGTGGCATATGTCTACGACAAAGGAGTGGGGCCCACATCAACATGTCTGGGACTTATCTTCTGACAATTTTGAGAAAAAATTTAAAGTATCCTATCTGGCACATACAGATACAAAATGTATAGAAATATAAAGGGAGGTGTAAAACAATTTTTTTTAAGACATTTCACAGTACAACATGTATTCTATCTATCCTACTAATATGTGTGTGTGAGTTTACATGCTAGAGAAATGCCTTGATAGTAATATAATAATATGGAGAACACTTGAAAGAGTAAAGATATACAAAGAATGAATAAAAATTACATATTTTGTGGTCATTTTCTTTTTTACTTTTTCATTTTTTTTTTTCGTCTAAGATGGACCATGTGAAATATTCTCAAATGAGTGATTGAGAGTAATTGTAATTTTACAATGAATAATAAAAATAAAATATAAAAAAAAATTTCAACCACTCATTTGAGAATATTCCATCAAGTTCACTTGATCTATTGTGAACTTCTCCTTCTTTTGAACGGGTGTTACAAAGCATCCATGTATTTTATGTATCACAAAAAAATGTATGAGCACTCATCATATAATATACCAATAGGAGGATTGGAAGCGAGTAGAGTCAAGCTAAGTTTTTAAACTCGGCTACAAAAATCAAGATTAGCTCATAGCTTGACTCATTCTTTAAATCCTTTGTTTTATTATATAGTTTTGGTACTATGGTATAGTTCTATACTTTTTTTGGTGACTTTTTTATTTTTTTTGGTGACTGTATAGTTCTATACTTGTTTCTTTATTAGATTTTCTTAGTTCAATTATCTAATATATATCTTGTGTTTGCTTGCTTTCGTTTGAAACTTCTGAATTGCATTTGGATGTCAAATCCTACAAACATCATTGTTGAAGAGAATTAAGTATTATTATTCCAAGAAAAGAGTTTGATTATAAAATAGAATATATGGGCCGAATTACAGTTAATTAGACTATTCATTGGAAAGAAGTTTGATTATCTTTTATATAGGTTTATTCTTAGTTAATTTTTTTATTATTGTCATGAGAGATTTTCTTTTTTAAACAGCTTTGAATTATATACTTATTGCACAGTTTGACACGTTATGTATGGATAATGGATATATGAAAAGTATTCGAAATCATATTTATATAGGCAAAAAGTAGTGATAACTTATTATTTTTTGGCTGTTTTTAATATATTTATTTTCTTATTTTATATTTTTTATTTTTACTAAAACAAATAAATAATTTTAATTGTTGCAACATGCATGTAATTATAAATATTATATAAAATTATAATTGTTTCACACCCTTATATGTTATCTTCTAAATGCTATTATAAGTATTATTTGCATATTAACAAAGCATTCTTTGGGTAGAAGAGGCATGGAGAATAACATTACATCTTGAAAATGCTACGATACCGAAATAAAAAGAGTAAATCAAGTTAAAAAAAAAAATTAAATAGATCAAAGAAGTTGGCTTGTATTAATAAGGAAGGTTTTAATTTAATTGCTCTGTGTTTTATTTGTAGTTTTATCGAATTTTTAGTTAAGTCCCTTATACTTATTTTTCATTTAAAATTAGATTCCCATGTCATATTATATTTTTAATTTTCACACCGTGACAAAAATATTAAATATAAAAAAATATTCTATGACATAAAACGAATGTATCATTTCTTATAACACAAACTTTAAACAAATATACTAACATATAATAATGAAATATGTCGTTAATTATATCTAATATTTTTGTTACGATATAGACTTAGTTATAAAATCTGACATAATACAGGACATAATTGAAAAGAAAAAAAATATAGAGAACAAAATGAAAATTCAAAAAAATATGTTAGTCTATAAAGCCAGGACAATTTATTATTTTTAGCTATTAATGTTTAAAAGTATTGGTTAAAATAAAATAGTGTTAGCTAATATTGACTAAAATTTTATTGGTAAGGTTGTTAAATAAAATATTGACAATAACCATTTTAGGTGAGGCAATATACTCTCTCCTGTCTGATAAATGGACGAAGAAATAGTGAAATATAAATCAAATGCAACCCAGAAGCAAATATCTCCGTGACTCGATCCATGCAATAAACGCAACCCAGAAGCAAATATATATTACCAAACAAAAGCAGAGCAGGTAGAAGAACAACAAATATAAATCAAATGCATGATTAATAAAGCTAAGGTTCATGGTGCTTTATGATTTTCTGGGAATTTGAATAGCATGTACCTTGGGGAAACAGTTGCAGCAGTCATTCACATAGAGATTATCAGCTTCAAAAATTGTAACGTGAAGAACACCATGCAGTAGTGTTCCAGCTCTTACTTTTTCCATTGCAAGTGCTGCTCAAAAATCTAGCCTCCGGAACCCAGAGAAGAAGCTAATAATTGAAATAAAAGTGTAACACCATAACAAAAGATTAGAAATTAATAAGAAATAGTATTGATGGCTGGGGGCTATATAAGCCTATAACAGCATCTTAATTGTAATATACTATAAGGTAGTTGAAGAAAAGACAAAGACTGAAACCACTTATAATTAAGGCAGTTGAAGACATTGCTATATTGTATAAGGTCATAGTGGTGCAGGTAAATGAGGTGGAAACTAATCTTAATTGTATAATGTATAGTACTTATAGTTTTACGTTAATATAGTAGCAAGAGGGTATTATTATAATGATTAATACGCGGAAAGCAGCCTTTTCTCCTTTGAGGATCTGGCGTACCAAAACCTTAAACAATTAGCAGATTGCCAGGGTCTTAATTATGAAAATGTATATTGACCCATAAAAGATGCTTAGCCTTAGCCTAATAATAACCCACTTCTTACAATGTTTAATATTATAAACATTATAAAATTACCAGTTGATCATAAATTTTGTCGTAATAGAGTTCCCTATACGAAGTCAATTCAAGCCTTTGTTAATATTTTTCAATTGAAAATATGAGACTCGCGTATGGAACGGAATTTTACATATTATAAACTAAAATAAAAAGGCCACTATTTATTAGATAAAATGGAAATGGTCTCAAAGACTTTTCTTCTTCTTCTTCATCTTTTTCTTTTAGGATACTTATTACGTGTTTCATAATGTTATAAGAAAGATTAATTAAACCAGTCCACAGTTTTTTTTTAAGAACTGTAGTAAAAAAAATCAGTTTATAAAATAGCCAACCAATTGTTTATATATGTGGGTAAAGGGAAGTTGCTATACAAGAGAAGGTAGTCAAATCAATTTTGAATGAACAATAATACGTGTGATTTGTACCCATGGTTTAATTACCTGGCCTTGCTCTTTCTCTTTACCTCTGATTTGCAGGTGTTTGAAGAAGAGAGTCAAGCTTGTGAAGAGAACTTCTCCACTTTTGATTAGGGTTAATTCTTTTTTGCCTGTAGTATCCCTTCACTCGCATGCTTTTGGTGTTGTTTGGATTGAGGTGGAGCTTCCTTGTGTGTTAGTTGTTATAACGAATGATTCAGATGCATGTTGAATAGATTGATGACTGTCAAATAGATTGATGTAATGATTATTATTGATGTATTTTCTTTATTGTATTTTATGCATAGTGATTGAAGATGTATTTTTTTTAATAGTATTTTGTTCATACTGCTGAAACATTGAGTACTCCTTGGATCATTAATGACAATACCGAAAAGAATTTAAAGAGAGTTCAACTTTCTTCTCGATTTGATTGAAACTCTAAAACGATGATCTTAAAAGAAAAAAAACTCAACAACTAACAAGGTTTGCAATTAGGAGAAAGAATAAGGTTTGAAAGCATCACTAACAACTAACAAACATGAATTCAATCAAGCATGCAAAACGTTAGAGAATGACTCACGAAATTAAATCTAACAAACAATCAATCTAAATAATTAACTAAAAAAAATAATAAAAAAAGATAATCAAGAGCTGAGTAGAAGAGATTGAGTTTAAGCAATTCTCAATTAAAAGAATCATGGCTAGGAATCTAGGATTGAGAATATATACATATCATTATCTTTGTCACTACTAAATGTCAAGAAAATATCCAATAATAACCTAATTTATCGACCTCTAATTAAGATTCGAGAAAAATCAATTGGATTTAACTGACTTCATTCTAAAAGTCCTAACCAACTGAAAACATTAAAAAAGCATTCTTTTTATAAATATGATGAACATGTTTTTATGTGGTAGTGACTTACTTCTCTTATGTACTTCTTTGTTTTTCTTTTTTTTTTTAATCTTCTCTCTCTTTGTTTTTCTTTTCTAATAATTTGGACAAACGATATTACAAAAGATTAAAAAAAATAAAAGAAAGATGAAATGAAAAAGAAAACAACAAACAAGACTTCAAAGGCCGTTTAAACAGATTTTTCTAGTTTATATGAATATATTTTTACAGTTGAAATTAACACGAATATTTAATAGTGTCTTACTCCTGGGTCATAGGATCTGTAGATTCTTCTGTAGTTCTCCTTTCTTGTTACATCTTTATTGCCCCACTATTTGTTCTTCTCTCTGTTTGTTCTTTTTTCTAATAATTTGAAGAAAGCATGTTATAAAGATTAGAGAAGATATCTCATCCATTAACATATAATGGCGGAACGACATTAGCTTTTTTAGCTCATTTTTACACCTCAGTTCACTCACTTCATTTTTCAACAAATGGCTCAATATTTAGCTGCCAAGTGTCCGCTCATTTGCTTGACAAGTGTCCCAGGCAAATGTTGAAAGTTGTTCAAATAATAAAACAGTGGCGGGAAGTTCAAAATTCAAAATAATGATTTACATTTACATTATTTATTTAATTTTCATTAATTCAAAATACATTGAAATAAGAGAGAAAGAAAGACAGAAAGAAAAAGCTCAGAAAAGGAACGGATAGAGAGAGAAACATTGGGAAGAAAAGGGATCGCAGGGAAAGACAAGGGAGAATGAAGATGCGAACACTGATGAAGGAGAAGAGACCCCTTGACGCCGCCATTGCCGCTGCCAGTAAGGCTTACTGCTTAGCTGCCATAGTCTCCGCCCTTTTCATCGCTTCAGCGGCGACTTCCGCATCCCGAGTTTGTCTCTCGAGGAGTTCTCTCAGGGCGGTTTCCAGCTGTTGAATGTTCTGGTCCGAGGGGATTATTCCCTTCTCGGGGGTAGGCTGCGGGATGTTTTCGTTCACGATGTCGTTGTTGAGTTGGGTATTCACCATCTTTGGCTTGGAAGTTCAGCTTTCGTCTCGCAACTCGATTCTAAAGTCTAGTCCCCACAGACGGCGCCAATGTTAAGCACAGATGTACCGAACAATGATGCAATGGACCTTAGTCGTGAGAGGGAGTAGACAATGAGAATGAGAGAGAGAAAGTGTTCCTTCCGAGGGGAAGCACTCGGAAGAGTCCGAGGACTAGATCCGAAGAAGGTGGTTGATGTGATGAGAGACTAGCATTAGAATCCTAGAATTAGGATTATGAGTATTCTAGGGCTAATAAGGGAGGTTAGGGTTAAGAGAATGCGTACCTTGAGGGGGCGTTGCCCCCTGCTTATATAGTAGCGGGTGGTTAAGATTCGGATGGGATCTCTTCATGATCTCATCGAATCTTCCCTCTTTTAGCTTGATCCTAAACCTTTTAGCTTGATCCTTGACTTATGGACCAAGTAAGTTGATTATTGATTTAATGGATTGGGCCTTATTTGGTCGGTCCGTAACAAGAACCGTCTAGATATAATATCACAAATGTAAATGGTGCAGATCAATGGCATGCCATTGTTGTAGGCAACAGAGAAAGTAAGAACACGCTGGGTGTCCTAGTCCCACCACTCCAACCTTTATGCATTCCTTAGGGGCTGAAACTTGTTCACACAAGCCTCGTTGGTTTGTGACTGTGTGGGACTCAGCTTCATGCTTTTCACTAAACATGATTTGTCGGTACATTTTGCTGGTTTTTTTTTTTTTTTTACATATAGTGGTTGGTATTCATTGATAATGTTCCGAAATTATTTATTTTTTTAACGTTTGGTATATATTAAAATCAGTTATTATTTTAAAATATATATTAAAATTAATTTAAACAATATATAAAACAATGTTACAAAACCAACATTAGAGAGCTTTTCGGGATCCAATAAATTCTTATCATCTGAAATTGACTAAATTTATCGTCCAACCACAATTACTACTACCATCACAACAACAACAACAAACATCATCTCACCATCACCACCATTGCAACCGCAATACCACCACAATAATATCACAAAGAAGAGGAAGAAGAATGAGGAAAACAAAGTTTTTTAAAGTTTTACGTCGAGATTTTTTTTAGATAGTTTGTTCAAGCTCTCGACCTCGAAGGGGAGATTAGAGTACATCAAAAGAACTGAAAACATAATACGACACCCAAGTCACACCAAACAAACACCCAAACACGAATCACGTGACTCGAAACACCTGATAGCAACACACAACAAATGAAAACACAAACAAGACACACCACCAAATACATTAATATCAAACACTAGAAACACCTAATACTAAGACGTGATACCCAATATTTCAACAGTTCTCCTTTGCATATGCCCTACTCTTCAGCTCATCCAGAGATAAGCGAATTTCGTGGCAGATAAAATGGCCAAAGATGCAGCACGGAATCAACAGGAATATGTTGAATGGATCCAACCGAATTCCTCTCTTGAAGCCCTTATTAGAAATAATATGTTATCATCTTTTTACTTTCTCTTGAGTTCTCTTTAAACACCACAAAAAAAAAAGTACGAGTAATCTCTTTAGCAATATAAAATAATTATTTTTAACCTTAAAATAGTTAATACATGAGTAGTTATGTGACTATTAGTTATCTAAAATAAGAATATATTTTTTATAAAAAAAAATTGGTAATTAATAATTAACTACTAAATATTATCTAGATTAGAAATAAGAATAAATAACAATTGCAAGGTGTATATATATATATATGGGGATATATCTAGTGAGGATGCAATTCTTATTTAAGAACATGAGAATATATTTATGGCCATTAAATTAATTTGGATGGTTAAAATTAAACATTCTCACTAACTAGCAATAAATGTATCTCCACTAAATAATAATAAATATATCTATAATAAATATATTCATAAACATTAAATAAAATAATAATAATAACAAATTTTATATATATATATATTCCTCTCATTTTTTTCTTATGACTATTCTCTTTTATTATTTTTTTGGTGTCATTCTCTTTTATTATTTGTTTGGTCTCTGAATAATAATAATAATAATAATAATAATAATAATAATAATAATAATAATAATAATAATAATAATAATAATAATAAATAAATAAATAAATAAATTACACACACGTTTATCTTCATAAAGCTTCCATTAATATTAGCATTCTTCTCATTTTTCTTATGACTATTTTCCTCTATGTTATTTTTTTTTTAAAAAAAATGTTCTTCTTGTATGACGAACTTAGTGGTGACCAACCCACCACTTGAGCCCTATATATAATAATAATAATAATAATAATAATTAATTAATTAATAAATAATATTTTCATTATTTTCATGCATTATTATTCTTAATTAATATAGTTTTGGTGTCATATAAGTTACTATTTATTTTTTTTTACCTCTCAACAACACAAAGTTATAATTAAAATTAAATTATTTAAAAAAATATTAAAATATAACACACACACAAAAGTATCAATACTGTTCCCCATGATTATCTTATATAATACATATTGTTGTAATTATCTTATAGGAAGATGTTTGACATGTTCCGTGAAAAAACGAAACGTGGTGTGCCATTGTACTTTGCAGTTGCATGATGATGTCTTGTCTTATAGTGATGGTTGAAATGTCAAAAATGGAAATGTTAAATAAGAAGGAAAAGACCTTTAAGATCGGCCTAGCATCAACACCAGCTGAAGGAAGTGGGCCAAAAAAGAAAAGAGAATGGTAGCCAAGGTTGATTTTCAATCAACAACAGTAGTGTTCATGAACAAAAAAAAAAAACTAGCAGTGTTGTTACCACAGCCAACAAATATACGTGCGTTGATTTTAAATTTGACTCAAAAAATAAATCAATGTT
>JASCZI010121154.1:22867-40664 GCA_036250425.1 Stylosanthes scabra | reverse complement strand
TATGGAAAGAAGCTTTAGAGGTATATGGTCTACGCATAAGCCGTAGCAAGACGGAGTATATGGAATGTAAGTTTGGCCGTCAAAGGGAAAACTCCAATATAGAGGTAAAGATTGGAGATAACTTCCTACGAAAAGTTAGAAGTTTTAAGTATCTTGGGTGCATTATACAGGATAATGGAGAAATTGAAGAGGATGTAAATCATAGGATTCAAGCAGGTTGGTCGAAATGGCAGAGTGTATCTGGTTTTATATGTGGTAAAAAAGTACCTTTAAAACTTAAAGGTAAATTTTACCGCACTGCTATTAGACCGACTATGGTTTATGGTACAGAGTGTTGGGCTGGTAAAAGGGAGCACGAACATAAACTAAGTGTGACAGAGATGAAGATGTTGCGATGGATGAGTGGTCACACGCGTTTGGATAAAATAAGAAATGTAGATATAAGGGAGAAACTTGGAGTAGCACCTATTATCGAAAAGATGGTAGAATCGCGTCTAAGATGGTTTGGACATGTGGGAAGAAGACCGACTGATCACCCGGTCAGGAGGGTGGATGAGATGGAAGGTGGGCAGGGGGTGAAAGGGAGAGGGAGACCTAAAAAGACCATCCATGAGGTGGTCAAACGAGATCTATATGTAAATGGTCTCTCTATAGACATGATACATAATAGAGCTCAATGACGTCGTTTGATTCATGTAGCCGACCCCATCTAGTGGGACAAGACTTTGTTGTTGTTGTTGCTGGATATTGATTGACTGTAAAGGAACTTAAAGGACGTTGAGCATACAAAGTGATTAATGTAAAATGGTAGTGTCTTAGATCCTTCTGGTTCCGTGCAATTGAGTTAAGGGGGGGAGAAAGATTGGAGTTTGAATTGTTAATGATGAGAAAAGTTGTTTCCACCCAAAAAATAGAATATGGTATTATGAGAAGGAAAAGTGAAGAAGAGCATTGTACTAATTAATTAATAATACGGAAGAACAAATTGATAATGTTATCAGAATGAAGTAAGTGCCAAAAGTGACTGTAATGGACATTTCCTTGTCCACAGATATAAGAGATGTGATGGCCCCCATAAGGACCCTTCATATCCCTTCTTAAATCTGGATATAGTCACAGCTTGTCAGCAATTTTTGACACGGCATCTGTGAGCTTGCCAAGGGCTGCAACCAAATTATCTGTTTGCTCCTTCTGCTGTTCTCTGGCCAACTGGTAATTCATATTCTGAGCTCCAAAATGTGCTTTCAGAATGTCATTGTTCCTCCTTAGTACTTTAACAATGTTGTTATTGAAATTTGTGGTGTGTTCACTATTATCTAGTGATAATCTCCTCTTCTTGTGCCCCTCCTGTGGCACACGTTCTCTTTGAAAACCTGAACCAACAGAAATAGGTGAATCAGTGCCATGTGCAGAAATTACAAGTATAACTATGGGCACTAGGAAGTTTAATCACTTTACCGGGATGGTCGTAGTTTCCTTTGCAAGATGATGGTGTTGGTTGTTTCTCTGCTATTGAGTTAGAGAAAACAATTTTAGTCAATAAGGGGTTGATTATAGTATAGTAATCTGCATGAGGTTTGGTAGAAACAATTTTGGTTACACTATCCACACACCATTTTAGTAGATATTAAATTGACACTCGTATAAAATACTATCATTGATGCGTTAACAACTTTTCATTTTTTGTGGTCTGTCTATGTCTATAATAATCGTATTTTTATACGGGTGTAAAGCTGGTGTTTGTTAAAATGGTGTGTGTTATTCACAAGGTTTGGTAGAAACAATTTTTTGCCACATGTTGACGTCAATTAAAACTTATCGAAAATATTAAGAACAAAATTGAAACAAAGTAAATTTTATGAATATTTTTTAAAATTTTCGAAAGTATTAGGAAAATATATATATTTTCGTTTTTAAGTTTAACGCATATGTTTATAACTTTATATACAGGAAATCAAAAAATACTATTTGCACGTCAAAATTAAGCTAGCAAGATTAGCTGTCATGTATTTGTATATAAATACATGTGTATGTTTATTTATTTTTAATGTTAATTTTATATTTTAATATATATTCTATTCTGATAGATGATTTTGGTATACATTTAATATGATTGAAACATTATAAAAAATTATATAAGTTTTAGAATCTCTTAATACATTTATTTAAAAGTTTCAGTCACATTAATATTGATATATAATGTATTAACGGGTTTTGATAATGTACAAGAGATTTTTTAAAATCAAAGATATAAAGACAGAAGTCCCCAAAGTTTTAGTACAAGATAAAAAAAAAAGTAAAAGCAGCGGAGACAATGCAATATGTATAGGTAACCTGTTTATGATGTAAAAGTGATGTAGCTAATAAAATGGAGGCAAAGAGATTCGATTAGAACAAATAGTATACCTGAATTTGGCAATTTGAGTAGTGGTATCTTCTGTGTACTCCCCATCATCATCATCATATTCATCACTGTTTCCTTAGCACCTGAAACACTTGGTGTTTTCAACAACATTATACTACTACTACCACTGTTATTCACCTTCCCTATCTCTGTCGCACTATTAGTGTTGTTCTCCTCCTCATCAGTACTCCAACCCATCTCACTGTCCACAATGGTCTCATCATCATCATCGTCTTCGTCATCAACCTCATGGCGACTCTTACCATGAGGTTGATCGTGACCACAATGATGATCCTTGTTGCTTGCCACCGCCGCACCACCTTCTCCTTCCCCTTGATGACCACCACCATTAATATTTTCTTGTTTTGGTGGACCCTTAATAAGTGTCAATGGATACGCAGCTGCAGTGCACACTCCTCCATCAAGAACATTGTAGACCACAGAATCAAAGAACCCTGGCAACTTGTTCTCCTTCCTCTTATCGTTCTTCATCATCCAAAAAGATTCATTCTCATCCTTCACACTGGTTTCCCACTTCTTGATCTTCCTGAAATCAGTGAGAAGGTTCCCCCATCTTTTTCTACACTGAACAGCACCTCTCTTCACACCTTGTTGCTGGCACAACGATGAAACCATATCCCACTTTGGATCTGTCTGAAGAACAACAAACCCAGGTGGCGATTGGTACCTGTTAATCTGTTCCCCACTCTCCACAAGTTTCTTGGACTCTATGAGAACAAGGGACTCTTGTCTTGTCCATCTTGGGTGTCTTGTGGCTTTTGTCCTTGTTTCGCCTTTGGCTACGGTTTCTGCTGCTGTCGTTGGCTGTTTTGCAACGGTTACTGGTGTTGCTGCAGGATCACTACCACCGCTGATGATGATGTTGTTCTCTGATGAATTTGATTCCATGGCGCAGATGAATGTTTTTTTGTGGATTGAGATAAGATACAAACCATTCATATAGAAATTAGCAAATGTGCTTTTGCTTAGTAGGCAAATGAAAATTTCTCAAGGAGGATTTCATATTATTTCGTGTAGGTAACTTTTTTTCCAAAAATGGATAACAATTTTTATGTACCATTTTTGTGTCCTTTTTCCTCTTCTGTTCGTTTAAAAAAGATATTACATTCCGTTACATGATCATGAATGAAATTACGAATATATACACATATATAAAGTATAAAGATAGTCATACAAATATTTATATAGTTCATGTTACATGTATATTAGAATTCAATTACCAAACAAATTATTTGTATAAATTATATGATTTTGCTAGATGTACACATAAACACATTGAAATACATGAATCTTTTTCACTTGAGAGAATAATTAATTAGGATGTGTTTGTGTATTTTATGTGTACACCAATATTAATTGTTAATTATATAAGAAAAATATATCAAACAACAAATGTATTTATATATACACAAATATATCATGGTTGATGTGGTATCTACTTTTTTGTATGTAACATTCTTATATTTATAATTGTGTTACTTAATAAATGATAGTTATTATAATTATTATACATTTATGACATTAAAAATTGTTTAAAGAAAATGGAATTGTAATTGTATTGTATAATATTGACAATTTGTCATAGCAATATATGAGTGAAATAACATCAGAAAATAAAATAAGAGGATAGTTAACTCTGGTCATTTATTTGGAATTTTGGATACTTAATAATTGGGGTGATCTCTTGCCAACTAAGGATCTATTTATTTCTCATAGGGTGTGTTTGGAAACTGTAATGGAATGAAGTTAATTGAATTTTTTAGACAATTAATTTCTAATTTAATTCTCACACCAATTCTTAAATTTGGAAAAAAAATTAAACTGAAAATGTATTTTTAAAGTAAATGTGATAACACTAAAGAAAAAAATTTATAGTAATTTTTTTTTATAGAAAGAGAATGGGAAGGAAGAGAGAGAAGATATGATGGGATGATAGATGATGGTGATGGAAAAAGAAGAAGAAAAAGGAAAATGAAAAATAGGCATATTTGTAAATGAGATTTGTTTTTTGGGTGTCTATGTTAAAAGAGAGTTTAACTCTGTATTTTTCATATTTGAAAACAAAGAAAAGAGTTAAATTCTCAAAAAATAATTCTAGTTTTAGGCTTTCCAAAAACAACCATAAGGAACCAAAAGCAAGTCAAAAAAATTTTTGGGGAAGTCGATAGTGTTGAATTATGAATAATAGTGTGAATCAACAAATTACGAGAAATAAATAGACTGCACCGCATAAACAAAATAGATAAAATTACTTTTGCCGGCTCTGAAATCACTGTGAGTTATAAAAAAAGAAAATTGACGTTTTTTAGAGCAAGACCACTTACCTAGTTAGCTTTTAGCTAACTAAGCAACCATGTTTGGGAAGTAGAAAAAAAAAGGTTTTTTGAAAGAAAAAAAAAAAAGTCTTTTCACAGAAAAATATATGAAATTTTGAAATTAAATTATAACCAAAACTAATTTTGCTAAGTTAAAACATAGTTTGCGAGTGAAAGTAATATTTTGAAGTTTATTATTATAAGTACAAACATATCTTTTTGAAATTTTATGATTTTAATAAATCT
This sequence comes from Stylosanthes scabra, assembly GCA_036250425.1. Taxonomy (NCBI): domain Eukaryota; kingdom Viridiplantae; phylum Streptophyta; class Magnoliopsida; order Fabales; family Fabaceae; genus Stylosanthes; species Stylosanthes scabra. Next base: position 35,678 of record JASCZI010121154.1, on the reverse strand, counting down.
CAAGTATCTAACATTAAATAATATAAACAATTTCATACTGTGATATCCAAAATAAATTTTTTCAATAAAGTGAGAGCAAAAAATGACATGGTTGCTATTCATCATGATATTAGTAAAACTTAATGTAATTATCGAAGAGAAGTTACGGGAAAATATATTTTCAAATGTATGCATGGTAATTGAAGAATATTTTATCGAAAAGGAAAATATTCGATAACGAAAATATTCGATAAATGATGGTCGGGATTAGAGGTGTACATGAAATCGGGTGAAGTCGGGTCTTCTTTGACCCAGGCTCGACCCAAAATATAACTCGGGTCTATTATTAAGATCCTAGTCCGGCTTCAAACCCGATGAAATCTCATTCTTTTCGGGCCGGGTGAAAATCGGGTTAAACTCGGATAAAGCCGGGTCTACCCGAATTAAATTAAAAAAAATTATAATCATTGATCATAATAATATAAGCAATAATACTATTGATTTTAGCCCCAAATAATTTTTTGCAATATTAATAATAATAATACTAACTTATATTACACATAATCAAAAAATTCTATAAATTTATCCAAAGAAAAAGAAATTATTAATTTTGAATTTTTCTCTTTTGCTCGAAATTAAAGAACCATGTTCTTGACTCATGTAACATAATTAAACACCTACATTTTAATTTCTAGAACTAGAAGTTGGACCGTATAATAGTGGGTTTAGTGGGCTCATAACATATTTGGGCCAAACTTTAAAGTTTGAAGTAACATATTCTACATAATCATATCATATATAATTTTACAATTACACTACTATAAATTTTAATTTTTTACATTATTTTTATACTACCGGGCCACCGGGTCGGGACCGGGTGACCCGAGCCTAGGCCCAGACCCGATTTCATATTTTTCTTAGGTAGGTTTTATTGGCTTAGACCCTAACTTGGGTTGCTTCAAAGCCGGGCAAAAAATGACCCAAATTTCATCGGGACAAGGCCCGGCCCGGGCCATGAACACCCCTAGTTGGGACAAGCTCTTATCGAAGAGGAAAAATATTCGATATCGATGAAAAGTTACAGGTACAAGAATGAAGCTTTTATTGATCAAGTTACAGGTGAAGTAGAAAAAAACCAATTTTGGAAGTTACAACTTATGTACTCAAGCATCAGTTAGCTAGTTATGCTTTATGGAAGTTACCTGACGTACTCTCATGCAAAGAAGTTAGAAGAAGTATTTTTTTTATGTAAGTTACATTTTTTTTCTCGAAAGTTTGGTTTTTATTTCTTCTGCTAAAGTTACAAGACGTCCAATCCTAGGTTCCCCTTCAGCATTGCCATCAAGGAATCAAGGATCAAGACTCAACATAACCACCATACATCAAATCGGTTTGGTCCTAATGACTACTTAGAGTATTCCTCATGCAATACCTCATTCATACCTATATCTACCAATACACCGGAACATAGAATTTAAACATGAATGAACCAGCAATACAATAATCGCAACAGCCCAGTAATGCCTAGATCAACTATGTGGTAAACCATATAACATGTTCACCTGTTACCTACACCTTGAATCCATCTACCTTCATTTGCTTTGGCCAAGCTTTCCCACTTTTCCTTCGCCTTGAAGTCCTTGTCATTTCTGCATATCACCTGCACATCCTCAAATATATGTCTTTTGTTTATGCTTTTATTTCTTAGAAACCTGTTATTCCAATAGTATTCATGTTCACCGTTGATCCATTTGACAATTTCCATTCTATTAGTTACCATAATGTCATTTTCAAAGCTACCATTAAGATCCTAAAAGGAATTGGGCCGCCCTCTCCAAACCTTCAATGCACGCCTCCCCTATCGAATTTGCTTCTGCTGCTTCTCCCATTCACGCCTTGATCATACCTTTCTCATCCATGAGATAGCTCCCAATCACAAATTTATTTACCTCTTCCTTAAAATAACAGCATTGCCACCCGCTAGGGTCCCTAATTTCCTCCATCGTACACCCACTTCTTGTTCTATCTACCTTATTTTTGTTTATATACCACTCCTCTAATAAGAACATGATCTCTTGCCACTATCTTATTTTCAAAGATCCTACAGTTTCTGCACTTCCATAATGACCATAAAATTGCAAAGAACATCATCAACCATTTTTTTTTCTTCTTTCTACTCATTGCCTGTTCACACCAGCACTCAAACCAACACTTAAGGCTTCCACAACCTACCCAAGCTACCCCGCCCCACACCGAAGCTAACCACCACAACTTAGTAGCAAAACTACAATGCAAAAAGAGATGGTTTACCGTTTCCGTCTCTGTCCCGCATAAGGCACACAGTTCCTCGCCTTGTCTTATGATTCCTCTCTTTAGTAACACGTCTCTGGTGTGTTTAGACCTCTAGAAATTGCGAACCATGTCATCATTTCTACCCTTGGAGGACTAAATCACGCCATAAATTGTCAAAGAAGTGCTTCATGGTTGGTTCACCTAATTTTCGGCACGTTGCCACCTGCACGAAAGACCTGGTTGTGTAGTTGCCTTGTTGATCAAAAATCCAAGTTGCCTTATCAAGAACACCTGCAGAAAGAGTTATGGATTCTAAAAGTGTGTTTAGCTCTCTAATTTGTGTCCTCTCACTCTCAAAGAAACCCCTTCGCCATTGGAGGTTCCAGGCCAAATCCGTTCCAACCCAAAATCCACATTCATGGATACAGCAATTCTTCATACTTGAGACTCTAAACAGCCGGGGAAATCTCTCTTTCAGCGGTGTATCCCCAATCCAGACGTCCTCCCAGAGTTTTATCCTTTTACCTTTACCCACACACATTCTCCACCCTTCTTTACATAATTCCTCCAAAGCTGAATTCCTTTGAGTGATTTTCATGATGTCGCTCCATGGACGATTAGCCTTTGATACCTGATTATGCCATAGCCTCATTTCCGGATTCAAATCATAACAGGATCCCACTATCTTCTTCCATAGTGGCTCTCCTTCATCTGAGAATCTCCACCACCACTTAAATAGTAGAGCTGCATTCTTTATGGCTAAGTCCCCCACTCCCAATCCACTATATTCCTTCGGTTTCTGAATGGTACTCCATTTTATCGTTGGGACAGCACATTTATCACCTTTAGTGCCCCAAAAGAACCTCCTTTGTAATGAGATGATTTTCTTCTCAACTGCTATCGGCATCTTGAAGAGTCCAAGGTAGTACAGCGGTAGGCTGTTGATGACGGCCTTGATAATCACTAGTCTTCCTGCCTTGCTTAGCATATTCGACTTCCAAGTACTCAATCTGCTTTCAATTTTATCCAGCAGCGGTTTCCAAGTTGAAATTCTTCTTGGACTTGCACCAAGCGGAAAGCCAAGATAGTTGAAGGGTAGTTCTCCTAACCGGCAGCACATAGCCCTTCTTAGCCTTGACCTATTCTCTCTGTCGCAATTTACTAGTGTAACCAGCGATTTCTCAAAATTCAGTTCAAGCTCGGACATCATGCCAAAGCACTGGAGCAGCCGCTTGTAATTTCTAAGGACTTCCGGCTTCAGAGGGCAAAAGAGGGTTGAGTCATCTGCAAATTACAGATGCGTCAGTAGGACGTTCTTCTTTCCAATTCTTAGCCCTTCAACCAATCCTTCTTTTGTAGCCTTCATAATCATTTTGTTGAGGGTTTTCGTCACAATTACAAATAGAAATGGTGATAACGGGTCACCTTGTCTCAATCCCCGTTCCATCCTGAAAGGTTTTGTAAGGGAGCCATTTACCAGAATTGACATCATGGCTGTAGTTAGCATTGCACGAACCCATCGTCTCCATTTTCTGCCAAAACCCATTCTCAATAGAACATGATCAACAAAGCTCCACCTCACAGAATCATAAGCCTTGCAGAAGTCCAGCTTCATTATGACCCCCTCTTTCTTTGTCTTTTTTAGGTACGCCACCGTTTCGCATGCTACGAGTGCACCATCCAAAATCTGCCTGTTGTGAATAAAAGCTGTTTGGCTCTCACCCACCAGCTCCTTCATAAGTGGTCTAAGGCGGGCCACCATTAATTTGGAGATAACCTTGTATACACTTTCGACCATGCTAATTGGTCTTAAATCTTTTATCTCTTTCCCTCCTCCCTGTTTCCTTGTCAAGGTCACCCATGTCATATTTATCTCCGCAGGCATGAAATCATCTTCAAAGAATTTTCTGACCATACTTGTGAATTCTCCTCCTATCGTTTCCCACACCTTCTTTATGAACCCCAAATTATATCATTAGTTATTTATTAGGATATTATTGTAATTTTTAATTTCCAGAATTGCTTATAAATAGAAGTCTTATGATCAGAATAAGGGGTTTGAACCTTGACAGTACTCTACACATCCTAACCCAAAAACGGATACACAGAGGAAAACCAAGGGTTCCTTCCATCCATTTTCTTTTCAGTTTCATTTAATATTTATGTCATTTTTTTCTTATGCTTTTGTCATTTTCCATCTTTATTTTTCTGTTGATATTGTCTTTGGCTTGGTAATTTGATAGTCGATCATTTATATCAACAAATGGTTAAAAATCTGTAAAACACATACAAAATTTTATAATTATTTTAAATATCCTTTTCAAATAATTTATCTAAAGATAGAATTAATTATCACAAAATAGATTATTTTGGAAATAATTATATAAATAATTTTTTTGGTGTGAAAAATTATTAAAATAAACTTAAATTTTTTATATTTACAAACACACCCTTCCGAGTTCCGACAAACAAGTTGGGCTAGACATGTTAAACTGGTTTTCATCGTGTTTCAATGTTTCATCAATGTATCATACTTGTCACAAACAAGTAAAGCCTAAAAAAAATCCATCGGTAAGAAATTCTGGCCTAACTAGTTACCACAATGCAAAAACACCAAACCGCATCAACGCTTCAACTAATATTACCCAAAAAAAAAAGCACGCAAGGCTGTAGCTTAGTGGTCATCCTTCATGCCTTGCAACATGTGCACCAGGGTTCGAAACTTGGCAGGAGGCCAAGTAGTGGATTTTGAACCCAAAAATGTTGTGTGTGTGAGTGTGTAGTGTGTAGTGTGCGTGCGTTTGTGATGTAATGCCTAGGATTGGGGGCAGGTTTGGAAGTGCATAATTTCTTTCTTTTTTTCCCCAAAAGTAGTTGTATTGCATTCCATTAATGAAATAAAATGAATACAAAAGGTAGTGGGTCCAAACTTGGACAACCAAAACAAATAAAGAAAGTGGGTCTCCACAATTAAAATTAGAACAATGAAATGTAATGAATCTGAAGAGGAGAGAGAACAAGAATTGGGGATTAGGTTATGGAGGGTGGTAACGCTGAAAATCCCTTTGAAGCTCCACGACAGAGGAGACGATGAAGCTTGAGGAAGAAGAAGATTGTTCAAAAATTCTTTGATTACGATCTAACCACAGCTTCCACAGAACAATAGCTACCAAGCTCACATGCTGCCGTCGTTGGGGTCTGGTTTGGAGGTCCTCCATTAAATTCAACCACCATCTCCAGAATGGAGGAGGGGCGAACGAGTTAAGCTGAGGGAAGGAGCCCACCAGATTCAGAACTTCTTTAGCAAATGGACATGAAGCCAAGCAATGGGTAACTGTTTCGCCATGGTTTTGACAACGAGGACAGTGGTTTTCAATGGAAGGGAAGCGGGACTTTAACCGGTGACGAATAGCAAGGCCATCGTGTAACGCTCTCCAAAGAAACACCTTGATCTTCGGCGGACTTTGTAGATTCCAGAGATGATTCCAGAGCTTCTTATCTTGACATTGCTCAGGGAGGTGGATGATTGGAGGATGGAACAACTGAAAAGCAATGTGGTATCCAGAGGAGACAGAGTAGCCATGCTTAACATCAGGAGACCAGATAAGGTAATCTTCACCTTCTTCACCTAATTGAACCTGCAAAATAGCCTCTGCAATGTGTGGTTGGAATATTTCTTGAATGATATTTGTTCTCCACTGTTTGTTAAAGTCAATTAATTGATTAACCCATTGATAATCTGTTGCTGTGAGTGGAGACTGATGTAGAGAAATAGGCTGATAGTTAGGTAGCCAAGAGTCCTCAAAGATTTTGATTTGTGTACCTCTACGAACCTTCCAACGAAGCCTCTTTTCAAGAACTTTGCGACCTTCTAGTAAACTTCTCCAGGCCCAAGAGGGGTTGTTCCCTATCTGAGCATGAAGAAAGTTGGATCTGTGGTAGTATCGTCCTTTGTAGAGTTTACTGAGTAATGAGTGTGGTTTAGTAAGGAGCCTCCAACCCTGTTTAGCCAGCATAGCTAAATTAAAGGCCTTTAAATCCTTAAAACCAAGGCCACCCTGCTTTTTATCCCTACACATGATATCCCATTTCACCCATTGAAGCTTGCGTTCATCTCCACGCTGACCCCACCAAAATGACATCATACGATGCTGAATCTCATCTAATAAAGAGTCAGAAAGTTTAAAACAAGATAGGGAATACATTGGTATAGTTGTCCCAACTGCCTTAAGTAAAACTTCTCTTCTACTCATAGATAGTAGGTTCCTCTTCCAATTCTGTAGCTTTCTATCAACCATATCCTTAACATAAGTGAATGTTTGTCTTTTGGATCTGTGAATCATAGCAGGAAGACCCAAGTACTTGTTCTGAGTGCCTATGTGATTAATATGAAGAAGTTGAGAGAGTGTCTGCCGAGTCTCAATGGGAGTATTCTTGCTGTAAAAGAGGGATGATTTAGAAAAGTTTATAAGCTGCCCACTGAACTCACTATAGGTATTCAGAACCCCAATCAAATTCTGACACTCATCTGCGTTAGCCTTGCAGAATAGAATAGAGTCATATGCGAAGAAGAGATGATTAATGGTAGGGCATCTTGGGTTTAGTCTCAAACCAGAAAAGTCGTGTCTAAGTTCTGCCTGTTGTAGGAGAAAAGAGAGACCTTCAGCACATATTAGGAATAGAAATGGGGAAAGAGGATCACCTTGTCGTAAACCACGAGAGGGATTGAAATAGCCATAAGGTTGACCATTAACTAAAACTGAATATGACACAGAAGTGACACACTCTTTCACCCAAGTTATCCACTGTTGACAAAAACCCAACTTTACCATCATATCCCAAACAAAATTCCACTCTACTCTATCATAGGCTTTACTCATATCAAGTTTCAAAGCCACCTCTAGAGCTCCATGTCGCTTATGTTTCAAGAAATGCATTAGTTCATGAGCAATAAGAACGTTATCACTAATTAGCCTTCCTTTAACAAAAGCACTTTGATTATCAGAGATAATAGAATCTAAAATTCCTTGCATTCTATGAAACAGAACTTTAGATATTACCTTATAGAAGACAGAGCTAAGGGAGATAGGATGAATCTGAGCCATTGATTCTGCGCTGGAGATTTTGGGAATTAAACAGATTTGAGTGTGGTTTAATCCCTTGAGAAGTTTAGCCCCAGAGAAGAAGCTCATCACAGCAGAAATCAGATCCTTCTTAATAATATCCCAATAGAAGTGATAAAATTTAGCATTAAAACCATCATCACCAAGAGCAGAAAAAGGGCTGATAGGAAACGTAGCCTTTTTGATTTCCTCTTCACTAACTCTCTTGGTAAGCCTTCTATTGGTCTCAAAAAAATTGATAGCTGTGTTAGCAATGCCATTAGCTTCTGTGTGGGGAGTGCCATCATTATCTACTAATCTGTTGAGTCTATTCCTGCGGCTTCTATCAAGAAGCTTAGAGTGGAAAAACTTAGTATTCTGATCACCATGTTTCAACCACTTGACTCTTGATTTCTCTCTCCAATACCTCTCTTCCTGTAAAAGAGCATCAGACAATTCCTGTTTTTTCTGAAGAATAAATAGTTGATTAGCTGTTGTTCCTTTTTGCTTCTCTAATTCCAAAACTGCTTTAAGTTCTGAAATTTGTTTAAGAGAATTGCCCATACCAGACTTCTGCCATTCTACCAGTAGGTGTCTACATCTCTTGAGTTTACTAAAGAATTTGAACATAGGTGAACCCGTGAATTGAGATGCCCAAGCATGTTTAATTATAGATAGAACCTCTGGATTTTCACACCAACGCTCTTGAAATATGAACTTGCGTTTTGACTTGCTAACATGTGGATTAGAGATGAGTAAAATAGGCCTATGATCAGACCCCAAATCATCAAGGTGAAGAACCGTTGCCATAGGATAGCTTACACGAAAGGAATGAGTTGCCAAACATCTATCAAGGTGTTCTTGAATTAAGTTTCCATTAAATCTATCAAGGTGTTCTTGAATTAAGTTTCCATTAAATTGATGGTTACACCAAGTGAATTTGTTGCCTTGAAAACCCAAATCAACCAATTGACCATCATTAATGAAATTGTTGAACAAATTGATTGATGAAACTGCCTTCAAACGACCTCTTGATTTTTCATGATGTGCAGAGATAGAATTGAAATCTCCAATGACCAGAAAATGAGAATCGGTTGGTTCTTTCAAACTTTTGAATTATAATAAAGTATTTAAACATAAATAATCAAACTCCTAAATTATAATAATCAAACACTAAATAAAAATAATTAAAAACTTTAGTGTGTTTGATTATAAATGTCTATTTGAAATATGACTTATATTGTATTTGATTATAATATAATTTTTAATGTTTAATTTGCGTTCTTGAATCTATTTATAGTTTTTGGTGTGTTTGATTATAATTAATTTTTTGAAGCATAATTTGGAGTATGTTATAATATAATTTTTTATTTGAATTTAGATTCTTAGTGTGATTATAATATGTTTGATTATAACCGAAATATAAAATATGATTTATAATATATTTGATTATAATCTATAAATACATAATGGATTTTCTTAAAAATAAATTTTCTTATATTTTTAGAGTAATATTTTTTAAAATTTATTTTGATACATTCTTTTATATCTATTGTTATGGTGTGCAGTGTAAAAATAAAACAACAAACCCAACCAAACTCAACTTTAGAATCACTCTATTGTAGCTAAATTAAAACAAAATCTTAATATTAATAATAGACGATGAAATGCATTCAGAGTAATTTTAGAAAATAATTGTATTGATTAAATATAACGTGAGTGCACATTCTACGTGAGTCTACAGCATCTGAGAGTGTTCTTTGGAATGAAAAAAGTCATTGGGTTGGCGCGTGACACAACATCCGCATAGAGTAATTGTATTAAATTTGAATGGTATAAAAATGCAAAAATACGTAGCAACTGATTTTAATAGCTGATTTTAATGTATAAATAATATTTTTTAGAAAAAATAAAAAAAAATGATTGGGCACGTGAACGTGATTGGAGTGTGAGGATAGGTGGCAAACGAACCTGCAAAGGAAGCCACATCAAACAAATCAAATAATCACAATTATTAGCCAATAATAAGAAATGATCAACTTCCAAGCTCAATAGATTGAAAACTAATTTATGATAAATTTATTAATGAGATCGTAAAGAGTATTTTATATTTACAAACTCTTAATATCTTATTCTTAAAAAATGTGTGACTTGTAAATTTGTAATAATTATGTAACTTAATAAATAACTAATCATTAAGTCTAAAAAAATTATTAAAATAGAAAGTTTTTAAAATTTTCATTGAATCAAAATAAAAAAATTTCTTTATGTAAATTAAAACAAAAGATATATACTCTATAAATGCTAAGTATTTAATTAAACCTCTCTTTAATATTATGCATTTAAAATATAATTAACAAAAATATTATTTATATATCAAAATAAACTTATATATAGTTGTGTATAAATATATACGTTGTTTGACTATTTTTAATATATATTTTATTTTATTTTAAGCTGCACATTGAAAAATGATTATCTTTTGTACAATTTTAAATATATTATGTTGTACAATAATTTATTAATTTTAGTCATTAATTTTAATGATAAAATTATTATAAAATGTATGTATATATATATATTAAAATTAAAAGTTAAAATGACTAAATTATAATGCATATAAAATGTTTTTATTATTTTAAACTCTAAGTTAAACTTAAATAAATGTATTATTTATACATTAAAATTTATCATCAATGTATAATATATATTGAAATATAAAATATATATTAAAAATAATTAAACTATATATTTGTTTTATACATGGGTGTGAAAAAATATTGTTTAACCTAAATATAGTTTTAAATTTCAACTTCAACATAAAAGAAGCATATAGATATATACGGTTGTCGAGTCAAATTAAACTAAAAAGTTGAATTAACTAGTCTATCCAAAAAGCAAAATAAAAGAAGTCATGATACAACACACGAATAATATAAGACAAAGCATTTAAAAATAAAAAAGAAAAAAAAAGGTTCCTTCATCCTTGTACGTAGCAAAAAAATCTCTCTCTCTCCTCGTATTGAGAGAGAGAACAGAGAACGATCTGTATTCTGTACAAATTCTACTTTGATTTTCCAAACAAAATCCATTCCATTATTACAAAATAATGACTACAAAACTAGGAATCCACTTACCGATGTGTCCTGTCAAACTTGTAATTTCATTTCTGGTTTCGGTTTTGTTTGTTTTGATTTGTTTTGTTTTCTTATTATTAAATTAAAAATAAATAAAAAAAAGCCAACTAACACGCTCTTTTTTTTTTCTTTCCCTCTCTCTTTCCTTTTCCTTTTTCTTCTTCTTCCCTTCTCCCTCTATTCTCCTTTGCCTCTGTCACAAGTCTCTCGCAACGTAACACAAACTCTCTCTCTCTCTCTCTCTCTCTCTTGTTGGCTCGTCTCTTTCTCTCTCCTAAAATAGACGTCGACCGGCGAGCGCAATCTCGCCGGTACGTCGCCCGGAACTCACCGTTTCTTGAATTCCTCTTTCAATAATTATTATCCGTACGCAGAAACCGACAAAAAAGAAGAAAGAAAAAAAGAAAACGAACGTTCTGTTCTGTTCTGTATGCGTTCATTTCTTGGTTTCTTGATTTTCTCGTGGGGGTGAGATTAGCGGGAAAACAATGCAGGGGGAGAACAGAGGAGATTTTGCCGAAATTATATGAGATCTCCCCGCTTCTGAATTTGCCTTATGTCGTGTTCCCAAGGTTCAATTTTTGTTCCGGTTCCGGCTTCCTCTTTCTCTTTTCTTCTTCTCGAGTTCAACTTCGTTGAATTTTCTGTAAAGGAAAGAGGCTCCGTTTCAATTTCGAAGGTGAGCATTTCATTTTATACCTTTATGTTATGCAAGTCTTTTCGGTTTCATTTTGCGTATTCTCTTTTTTAATTCAGCTCAGAATTCACAAGTCTTTTGTTGGTGTAGCTGAGTTTCATCTTCATGTTCAAAACGCTTCATCATTCTCCCGAAAAAACTGGATTTTTTTATTTAATTTTTTTTTGGAGCTTGATCTATTCATAGTTACGCTTGGTTTCTTACATAGCCAGGCTGGAATATTTAAACTTGGTGGCAGCTAGATGAATATGAATTTCCTAATTTCTATGGATGCTTTTGGTTCAATTTCCAATTCTTTTTTATTTTTGAATTCAGTGCAAATGAATGGTCCAATTGGATTAGGTCGTTGGTAGGTAAGCAACGGGCTTTCTTCTGTTATCCAATTTCATCTATTTTCAGGTGGTGTTTAGTTGAAGGTGCAACTATTTCTATCTTAATTTTTGTACCAATCCCTTTGAATTTAGCAATTAAAATCTTAGGTAGAACAGTTCCTATTAGGGTTATAGGCTTGATGATGGCAGCAGCAAAACACTTGGTAAATTGTACTGTCTTGGTCTGATATTGCATCAAGTTTAACTCTTTGTTGCTTTTGATTCTTTTAGTGTTGTATTCACTATAAGTTTGCAATTTTTTCCCCCTTTCCTTTGAACAAGCAAATGCCCTTAAATAGATTGAATTTCCTGCAGATGAAAATGAGCAGAGCCTAACTTAGCAAGCAAGTGAAGAGCTTTTCCACAATACTTCTATTTCCAGAATTTTTTGTTTTGGGATGCCTTCTCCGATGGTGGATCAGAGGGGACTTTCTGCTTCATCTCACTTCTTTGATGACATTTCCTTTCGTTCTGAGGTAATTACATTTATTGTTGTTCCCCTCACCCCTGAAAAAAAAAAGAAAAAAAGGCTACTCCAAGAGTATAGTTTAGACTTGGGGTGTCTTCCGTTTTACCTTTTTTAAATGTTATGTAGCTACTCCATGGCCTCAATGGCATTATCTTTATGAGCAAGCTGTTGGTTTTCTAAACCTGTCTCGAACTCTTTTGGGCAGAGGGATCCTGGTTTGCAGAAGCTCAACTCCATTCATGATCAATACTCACAAGGTGAGGACCAACAGCCCATTATTTGCACTGATTTGCTAGTTAATTTATACTAATTAGCCTTGTACGATTAATTTTCAAATTCTGAAACTTAAGTTAATTCTGTCTTTAGCAGTAACAATTGTCTATCTTGGAAAATTTTAATCAATCTTCCTCTCACTTGAATAAATAAATGCTTCTTTGCCCCAAAATAATTATTGTTACTTATTAGTTTAGTATGTACCTTTTACCACGAGCAATTGACATTAAGCTTAAACTAAAATTTCTGTTTCAGTTTGTGGAAATACCTAATTGCAGTAATTTATACGTATTTAATGCCTTAATAATATATGCATAAGTATCTTCCATGTTCTAGCAGCTCTTTAATAGGAGTACAGCTGGAATACTGATGGTGATTTAATGAGCATAGATGCTGCACTCTGCAGGATTCAAGCTCATTCATGTATTTTTTATACATAACATATCTAAAATTTCAAAGTTTTTAAATCATGCTAACTGTGAATGTTGTAA
>JASCZI010121152.1:0-43244 GCA_036250425.1 Stylosanthes scabra | reverse complement strand
TAATATACTTGATCATTCACTGTTTCCCCTGGAAAATGAAATTGTAAGTGTACATAATTTCTGAAGTTTATTATTGATTCTTGATTCCTTTCTTGTTCCAGAATAAAAAACTGATTGAGTTTGATGAGCTACAAAAAGAACAAGAAATTAAATTTATGAAATGTTTGTCTGGTAAGTTGTTCTTGTTTATGCTATTTTCTTTTACATTTGGATGTTTAGACTGCACCTTATGATAACATGAATTTATGGAAGGGTTTGCTAATCATTCTAAAATATGTTTTCTATTATGTAAATCTTGTTTATGCTATTTTCTTTTACATTTGCAAGATCGTTGTAGAAACTAGAAAAGGAACTTCAAAGATTTGCAAGAACAGTCAATCATGGAATGGAAGACCAGAAATATTTACATTTTATAGGGGCTTACTTAGTTTCTTATTGTCCAAACGTATTGTTTTCTGCAGTTGCCTTTTGATAGCATTGTGGTTTCCTTAAAACTTGCATGGATGTATAAATGTCTTTTCCTTATTGTATATGTGACTATTGCAGCTGCAGAAGAGTTGATAGAGCACTTGAAGAGTGAAAAAGACCAGCTGCATGACCAACTTAATGAATTGAGAAACGAGGTGTCTTCAGTTAGGTATGTATTCAAGATTCCAGCATTTTAATGCATCTTTCATGGAAAAGCTTTGTTGATTTATTGGTGGATCTAGTTTGAACAACTCAAGTATCTTACCTTCATGTCAGGCTTGCCAAACTCAAAGAAGTGGCTGACTATCAAAATCTTTTCCTGGAGGAAAAAAAGAAAAGTGAGACTGTATTTTTAACTACCTCATGCACTTGTTATTAGATATTAATATTTTGGCATGGAATTGGAACATTAAGGTTCATCATATTTTCAATTATATGAAAATTAGAAGTTGGCAATTTATATTCTTAGTATTACAGGATAGAATATAGACTTATAGAGTATGTTTCTTAAGTAAACAATTTCATTTGTGTGTTCTTTTTTTAAAAATTTATTCTTACATAATCTATATTCTCTTGTTCCATTATGTATCTGCTAAGCATTTGACTTCACCAAACAAAAGGAGGCAATTTATTTTTCTACATGCTTAATTACTTGTACTTCCAACATGTAGTTTGTTGCCATGTATAATTTATCTTTATATGTTGCAATTTCTAAATGCAAAATCCACCACAGTATGCTTGACTTTGTCCCTGCCCTTAATTTATCTCACTTTATCAATTCTTATTTTGTATTGAGGATTTCAGTGTGACATTTGGCAGATGAAGCTCTTACTGAAGAAGTTGAGAAGTTGCTAAAACAGAAGCAGCAACGAACTTCTCGTTTTATAAGTAACAGTGATGTCATGGAAGAAAATGGCCAGTTGACAGCTATCCCCAATAGTTTGGAGAGATCATCTGTAAGAATGACAAGAAAACGTAGCAGGCAGGCTGCATTGGAAAAAGAATCAAGTTTTATATCTTCCGAAAATAGGGAAGGTGACTCTGTGGTGAGAGAGTCAATGCAGAACATATGCAAGGAGATGGTGTCTGGTAAGGTGAGCATTTCTAACTCGGAGCACATGAAATGCACATGGTTAAGTGCTTGTGTAATTGCTTGAATATTATATCATGTATGCTCATTTTGTTTCCTCACACAAGTGGTAAATCTAAGTGAATGTGCTAACATTCTGTTCAGAAGAAGCTGCTGGAGTCCTGTACTGAGGTTAATGATCAATCTGGTTAGTGTTAGTAATTCATATTTTTGTTGCTTTCCTTCAACTCAATTCAGTGGGAGTTAAGCCTTCAGCAAATTCATTGTTTTCTACAGGAGTTCCTTCCACGCAAAATGATAATTGTAATTGGCTTATTCGAGAGCTTTTTGAACATGCACTGGGCATGAAATTATCTGTTCAGTATCAAACCGGATCAATAAGCCTTTCTGCATTGCATCAATCCAGCGGTAATGCATGATTTTGGGTTTTAATTGATTCTTTTTTCTCAGTACTTCAGCCTTAATCCAAACAAGGAAGTTATGCGGATTTTGAAGTTTGCACTCATATCACTTCTACCTTTTTCTTTTGCTTGCATCGAAGATCTAACTGAGTGCTTAAGAAGACCTTCATTTGAAGGCAATTTTGCAATTAATATGTCATGTGCAGCCTTTTCCCTCAACTTCTCCCTGTTCTCTCTCTGATTTGGTTGAGGATAAATAATTGGTTTCACAAACTTAATTTCACCAAATTATTTTTCTGTTTTTTTCTTCATATCCTAACTTCTGAAAATATTTTCCCCCAAGTTAAACAAACAAGCCTGATTTTTATATTCATTCTTTTGTAGATGCTTGAATTTTTAAAAAATCAGTCATCAGTGGATTACTGCATATCCTGTGTTCATTTTTCGGTCACTTTTGGGCATAGCTAATCTTAGTCAGAATTATGAATTATGCATTACTGCTATAGTCTTGATAATTTATTCTAGACATTGAAAATTGGAAGTTACGTAAATGCTTAGTGTAACATTTTCTTTTGATTGTGATGATGATAGGGTATTCCTTCACCTTAACCTGGATTAGCAAAGCAGCTGAAGAGGAAGCAGAATTGATGTACCACGTTCTTTCATTAGGCACATTTGAAAGAGTGGCTCCAGAATGGATGAGGGAAGACATCATGTTCAGCCCAACTATGTGCTCCATCTTCTTTGAAAGGGTGTCTCATGTTATCAAGTTGCACCACTGATTTGAAAATCCACTCACTTCTGTTTTTAGATGCTTTGATTTGGTTTCCTCTTCATTTTAATGAGGTTTGTAATATAGTAAGAGTTGCTGCAGAGCTATCATTAGTTGTAAAAATGGATATTAACATTCTAATCCTGATTTATCATCAATTCAGTTGCACTGCATAATTTATATAGATTTTTTTTTTCTTTTGGACATTATATAGATTTAATTTTAAATTATTATTAGTATAAAAGAGTTTTATTTTCTCACCATATTAGAAAAAAGAAAGCTACAAAATTCAATAATTAATTTTTAATAATATAATAACTAGAATTATAATTGAATTTTTAATATATTAAATGGATAAAAAACTGAACCTTCTTTAAATGAGTTTCGTGAGTTAAAACCCAAATTGCTCTTGAAATTTGAGTTATAACTCAAATTAACCCTTAAAATTTAGAATTATTGGCCCTCGATTTTTATAAATGTAATTCAAGTTGGCTTTAAGTCTTATCTATTTTAATATTTTGCCTACGTGAATTATTACTTGACGTAGTAGAAATATGAGATAATATTATTTTTGTTATTACAAGGTAATAGGAGTAAAATAACCTCATTTGAAGTTCAAGATAAATTATTATTTATTACTCTCCAATTCATTACCATTTTATTTTACTTTTTCTTACATTCGATGCTTCTATTATCCTACAATTACAAAAATAATACTCATATATCTATCATGTCATTTAACAATTTATGAGACTAAGGACCAATTTAAGTTACGTTTGTGAAAGTGGACAACCATTTTAAATAACTCTAAATTTCAATCGTCAATTTAAGTTGGGGTTCAAATTTAAGGGGCAATTTAAACTTTAACTCTGAGTTTAGCAAATGAAAAAATAAAAAGCACGTTAAACACAAAAAAAAAAGGGGTAAACCCAAAGAAGAACAAATTGCTATCGAAGAATGAGTTTCGCAAATGAAAAATCAAAAAAGAAAAAGCATAAGTAAACACAAAAAAAAAGAAAGGGCTAAACCCAAAGAAGCACAAATTGCTATTGCTATTTTGATATAAATTAATTGATTTAAAAAAAATATTAAGTTACCAAATTTTAATATTTAAATATTATTACCATTTTCTTTGATGTCACCAAAAAAAAATATTATTACCATTTTGGTAATGATCGCGTAAATATCACAAAACTCATATTTTAACGTGGATTGTTTCTTCTGGGTTCCTAAATCCTAATTCAGCTTCGCACCAAAAATAATAACTTTTTTTATCATGACAATCGCCTTTACCAGCAATCATGAGCTTCCTTCAAGGGATCATCGATTCCTTCAACTCCGTCTTCTCTTCTTCTGATCCTTCTTCCTCTTCTCCTTCTTCTTCTCAATCTCACCTTGATTCCACCTCCATGGAAGCTCCTTCTTCCTCTCCTTCTTCAGTTTCGAACGAGCGCGTCGCTTTCAAGCTCAAAGGTTACTACGATTTGGCCACTCAGGAGATCGCTAAGGCGGTTCGCGCCGAAGAGTGGGGTTTGGTCGACGACGCTATTCTTCACTACAAGAACGCTCACAGGATCCTCCTTGAAGCCCATTCTACCCCTGTTCCTTCCTTCATCACTTCCAGGTTCCTAATATTTTCTCTCAACTCTTGATTTTCTCCAATTACTGCCTCTTAGAGATTTTTCTAGGGCTTTTCAATAATGTAATCGTATAAGACTCTGATTTTCATGGCTTAAATCCCGCGTCAGCTGCACAATTGGGAACTTTGGGAATTCAAAGAAGTAGCTTTAGCTTATGCAAGCTCTTACGTAGCTCGTCACTTCAATTTGAGGATTTGATAACCATAGGTGCTAGTTAAGGAAGCATGAAATAGAAAGATTAGGCTTTTGATTCATTTAATAGCTAATACATTGAAAAGTTAAACTTATACTATTTGGATGAACTTACAATTTAATTGCACATCAGGTTTCATATTCTCTGATGCTTTTGTTGTTTAATTACGATTTACGAATGAAAAGATATGGTTTTTGTGACAGCGAACAAGCAAAGGTGCAATCTTATCGTCAGAAGATATCGAAATGGCAGGGCCAAGTATCTGAGAGATTACAGGCTCTAAGTAGACGAGCAGGTTTGTAACTTTGTATTGAGCAATTGGTTTTTATTCTTTTTCCCAAAAGATGTGAATTTTCATGTTTGCTTACTGTTTTGCATCCCTTATTTCCTATTTCAGGAAGCTCATCTGCCAATCAGGTATGCTATGATCTAGCTAAACTAAAAATACAGAGCTTTCTGTTTTAATTTTTTTTTGCTAAATACAACTATCAGCTTCTTAAACAGAAGGGGTGATGTTGGCATAATACTTGTGTACTTATTCTAGAGCATAAACATTTTTTGGTTGAGAAATGAGTTCTGCTGAATATCACATGTGTTTGGACTTTTCATCAGGCTTGTTAAATTAGTCATGAAATGTTCTCTTATGACTGAATATTGGAGATATGGTACTAATTTTATGATTGTGGTGAACCCTTTACATATTGTTTCTCTTCCCAAAAATTGTGCGCAGAGCACCTCAAACCTTGCAAAAACTGCTGCAGTTCCACTTAAGCAATCAAATGGTAGAAAAAATGTGGCACAAAGGTATTCTCAACCAACAGGGCAGGTGAATAACGTTGGAACCCCAAAATCTACTCAAGCCGGTGTAAATTATGATTCAAAACTGGTTGAAATGATTAACACTGCAATAGTAGACAGAAGTCCTTCTGTTAGATGGGATGATGTTGGTAAGAATCTATTTATATTTATGCTTATCTCCTTTTTATTTGATATCAGTTGTTTAATTCTTAGCATGAAAATGCAGCTGGGCTTGAGAAGGCAAAGCAAGCTTTAATGGAGATGGTTATTTTGCCAACTAAGAGGAGAGACTTATTCACTGGTCTTCGAAGGCCAGCCAGAGGTAAGGTCGTAGAACTTGATGAGATTTGGTTATCTAAATTATGGATGTTGGTAAAAATGGTAGAATGAAATGCCAAAGTTGAGAAATGATAAACCTTTTTTTTCTAGGTTTGCTACTCTTCGGTCCACCTGGTAATGGAAAGACCATGCTTGCCAAAGCTGTAGCTTCAGAATCTGATGCAACATTTTTCAATGTCTCCTCTGCATCACTGACATCGAAATGGGTACGTCTCTTTATGTAGCCTAATTTGTTTGTGTTTAGTTTTGATTTTGTGCTTGTTAGGACTTAAGAAATTTCACTTGCCTTGTACTTTAGGTGGGTGAAGCTGAAAAACTTGTAAGGACGCTATTCTCGGTCGCTGTATCCAGGCAGCCGTCTGTGATTTTCATTGATGAGGTGTCTCTCTATTCCCCATATTAAATTAGTGAATTTATCTATGAGAAAAAGATTGTTTCATGCTTTGTTCTTTTTTCTTTTTTTCTTTTTACCTCCACTTCAAACAATATTGATTTTGTACCTCTTCTTCTGCTTCTGGTTACAGATTGATAGTATAATGTCAACAAGAACGGAAAATGAGAATGATGCCAGCAGACGGTTAAAATCTGAATTTCTTATCCAGTTTGATGGGGTGGCCTCCAATAGTAATGATATTGTGATTGTAATCGGTAAGTACTCCATCCATATTACTTGATCATTCTCTTTATAGGAATAAGGAGAGCAGGATTTGGATTTTAGTTTGAATATGCTTTTAATTATTTATGCTTAAATCATTTTTTTTTTTTGAAAGTATGGAAGTCACAAGGATCAAACTCTAAACTACTCGGTTATAGTCTTTGACATCATATCATAAACCAACTATCCTATAGCATAGGCTACTAGGTCAAGAAGGCACATGATTGACTTTAAACATTAAGCATATGGTCTTATTATCTTACAGATAAAAGGCTGAACTTTAGCTATACTAAGTTTTCCAAAAAGTTTTGTTTGGTAAAGGTAACTTGGCTAGCTTACATCACGTGAGGTAGAGTGAAGATAATGGCTTCCTGATGATACATCTATGGTCCCAATCAAGTAATATAAATTTTCTTTCCTTTCTAAATATAGGTGCAACCAACAAACCACAGGAATTGGATGATGCAGTTCTTAGGAGGCTGGTGAGAATGACTTGATTTTTCTTTATTTCTTTTTCTTTTTTTGTTATGTCTCATTTGGGTAATTTGTGAGAGTAACTTTGGGGTCCTGTATTTCCTAATTGTCTTTGAAGTACATTTTAGCGGCTTCTTTGCAATATCTTTTTTTGATTTCTTGTGGAAATTTCACCAGGTAAAGAGAATCTATGTCCCTTTACCTGATGAAAATGTTCGGAGACTTCTGCTAAAACACAAACTCAAGGGTCAATCATTCTCATTACCAAGTAAGCTATGTTCTTTTGTTGTTTCCCTGCGAATGCAAATTCAAGGGTCACCACGAATGTGTTCTCTGGCTTGTGAATTGCTTGTATTATTACTTGCTCTGCTCTATGTCTAACATAATTTGGGGTTATATGTTACAGGCAGAGATCTGGAAAGACTTGCTAGAGAGACAGAAGGTATATCATTTCTTGAACTATTGATTGAATCAGAGTTAAACCTCCAGATTATTCCCTCCTCCTTACATGATGCAAAATAAATTAGAATGCCAAGAAATAAATAAATATGAACACCAATGCTTGTTTATTTTGTTTTTAAGGTTATTCTGGAAGTGATCTTCAAGCATTATGTGAAGAGGCTGCAATGATGCCAATTAGAGAGCTGGGATCTAACATTCTTACTGTTAATGCAAATCAGGCATGCTAGTTAGAAGTTCCTATCATTCTAAACTAAGTTAAAATCCTCAATATCTTCTGTAACAATGATTTTTGGCTTTACCAGGTAAGAGGACTAACCTATGATGATTTCAAAAAGGCAATGACTGTCATCAGACCAAGCTTAAAGAAAAGCAAGTGGGAAGAGCTGGAGCGCTGGAATGAGGAGTTTGGCTCTAATTGAACTTGTTTTTTAACTCATGCTCTGCTTCATCATCATGCATGAATATGCATATAAATTCAATTCAAAGGAGTATAAGCCTGTGTACACTTCACATGACAAGGATATCAATTATCAAGGTTGGTAGCTAAAATCATGACCAAATCTGGGTGCTGCTAATTTTGTAAATGGCTACCCTAAAATGGAATGGATGCCATTATTATTTCAAGCTTCATTTGTACATTTGTAGTTTTGTAACATCTTTCTAAGGACAATAAATTTGGGTTTTAGGCACTAAGGCTACCCATTGGAGCATATGAACTTGAACTTGGCAACTATTCTAGTTGATTTATTGTAAAACAAGCCAAAGTATATTTAAACGTAATTTGTTATGTCAATAAACTTCATTAAAATTGGGTATTTCCTATTTCGATAAATAAGTTTTTTTTTTTTTTAAAAAAAAGATATGCTTTCCCCGAACCTCTCTTCTATGAATTCCTAAAAAGCACCAGCAATACTAGAATTCTAGAAATATCTTTCAAAAATATGGGTATCTAGATAAATTAGGGTTTTTTTTTAAATGATTTTTGTACTAAATAATCTCACGTTGTCAACCTCGACTCTTAAGCCCAACATATCCGCAGACATGAATTTTAATTTTTGAATATGAGAATTACGAGAACAAAAAAGAAAGTAAAAGATTGTTCATTGCTCTGTCCAAAAAATATGTAAGATTCTGAAAGACACACATTACTGACCAAAAAAGTTCTGAAAAGGCAATTAAAATTGTCAGAAGTGGGATTTGAACCCACGCCCTCTTTCGAAGACCAGAACTTGAGTCTGGCGCCTTAGACCACTCGGCCATCCTGACATCTTGTTGATTGTTTTCAATTATTTTATTCTTATTTATTACCTGTTTCATTATTCATTCTTATTATGATATTGAAAGATAATAGGCACCAAGAATGGATACACCAAGTCTAGTAACTAATTTATCATGCCAAAAGTATATGCTTTTCTTTTAAGCTCTCTTCTCTCCAAAATGTCTATCCTTTACTTGTGTTGTGTGTTACTGTTTGCTCGTTTATGCAAAACATTGCACTTTATTCGTATCAATTAACACTGATCTTATTAATCTAGTACTTAATAAATAAACTCGAGTAATTTATACACTTTAGTAATCAACAAATTTTAATAACTAAATGAGTCATATGAATTTTACTGAATCTAACTCAATTTGATGATTGAATTTTTTTAGAGAATAAAAAAATCGACTAAAAATTCCTTTGCGGTTGATTTGATGTATTAATCCAACTCAATTCAATACTACGCACATATACTATTTTTTTATTAAATGAAAATTACACAATAATCTAACTTTTGCTTGGTTTTCTATAATGTTTAGATACTTTGGAAAGGCATCACTTCTAAATTCTAATACACCAGTGATTTGCTTCGGCACTAATTTGAAACTTGCAATCTCAATATTGGACAAAGAACACAAATTTTGGCACTAATGATGCACAGTAACAAAAAACATATGAACAGCAGACACAGTTAAGTAAGAATTTCAATTTTTTTCACAGTAGAGTAAATGCTATTTGTGTTTAAAATCCACAAGAACTGCATAAAAGTAGCGGTACATTCTGTTATTTTAAAAGTTGTCTTCTTTAGAAAATGAGAGAATAAGTCCATCACCATTGAACAAGATTCAAACATCAAATCCTAGAGCTTCAAAAAGGTAATGAAAATGTACATAAGGCATAGAAAGTAAAAAAACACAGATTGGAATGATTCAAAATCAAACTCTAACTAACTAACCATTTCAAAGAAAACAGTACTAAATTGTTGCAGCTACAACAGAAAGGAGCCATGATTATGGAACTGAAATTGAAAGTTGGTTTTATCACTTCATCTTAGCCTCTGTAAAGAGAACATGGCGGTTAACCCTGGGATCGAACTTGCGAAACTCGAGCTTCTCTGTGAACTGCCTTGGCTTCCTCTTCACATAGAAAAATCCAGTCCCAGCAGCAGACACTAGTCTTACAAACATTTGAGCCTTCTTCTTCTTGTCACCCATTCCTTCCTTACTCCTAAACACAACAAAACCAGTTACTTCATTGTTCTTCTCCTCTTTTCCAATTAAAAATCAAGAAATTAATTTTGATAAACTGTTATACATAAAAAAATTTCAGACATGCATTCAATTATGTCTCAATGCATCAACCAAAAATGCATACATTTAGTAAAGTCTAGATTCCTCTTCAAATCCTTTCTTGCTTCCCCCTCAAAACCCTAACTCATGAAGCACACTCAAAATATCAATTACTTTGGAAATTTGATACAGCAGCAACTCAATACAATTAGATACAAAGTGCAATCAATCTAAGTTCAAACAACAAATTTCACTGAAATCAATGTAGAGTAACAAAAAGATATCATGAATTCAATTCCGTTTTCATCATAACACAAAAGCAAATGGCAATTCACAAATAACAAAGAGCATTATTCCCAAACAGTGAATCAATCCCACTAAATACTCGTAGAAACCATGGCTACAAAAATTACAGAGAGAGAGAGAGAGAGAGAGAGAGAGAGACCTTGATTGAGTGAGAGAGTGGCGTGGAGGTGTTGGCGAAACTGCAAAGTGCGACGGCACAGAATAGAGATGTTTCAAACCTTTTAGGGGTTTTCAGTTTTCACTTTTCAAGGTTCCAAGGCAAAATCAAATGAATTATTGTTTAATAAATTTAATTAAATTAAAATGAAAAGAACAGATGGTTTCGTGGTGTAGTTGGTTATCACGTCAGTCTAACACACTGAAGGTCTCCGGTTCGAGTCCGGGCGAAGCCAATTTTTTTTTTTTAAAATTTTCTATTTTTAGATTTTAAATGCAAAATTTCGATTTTTCTTTTTTTAAAAAAAAGAACTTGCAAAAAGACAACATTCTAATACTCTATAATTTATTATCTTGGAATTTTTTGTTGACATCTTGGAATAATCCACAACAGTGGAAGAAACCAATAATTTTTTTTTTTGGGACAGTGAAGAAACCAATAATTGAATCATTCATAAAATCCTACGGCTTCTCATAAATAAAATTCAACAAATCAGATTTGTCTGCTGAAAATGCAATGATCTTAATCATATGATATGAATCAGATCCACCCCCAAAATTAAATGTATATGTGTATCCCAGTTCATATATATATATAATTTTATTCTCTTTTTTTTTGGTTTACACAATATAATTTTATTCTCTGTGGCTTTAAGAAATTTGAAACCTCCCATGCCAAAAAAAAAAAAAGCATCTCCAATAATTAACAACTCACCCAATGATTGATTTTAATATCTATTTAACTAGTGAGTAGTGACCAAAAAATTATTGATTTAACTAATTTGAATATATATATCAGTATTTTTAAAAAATTTTGCATAATTACATGTTTCTACATACTCTTTAAAAAAGCTAAATGTTAATTTACTAAATGTCTAAATCTGATTATGTTCATTAAGTAATTAGATGTGCACATAAAACAACAAATTGATATCAATAGTATCTCAAAACTAATTCAAATGTTTTTATATTATACCTAAAAATAGAATATTTGTAATATTGAATATATAAATATTTGAATATATAAGATTTTTATAAATGAGCAAATAAATACGAATTGAAAGCATATTTAATATAATAAAATAGACGATTTACACGATTCGTTCACTTCGTTGTCATGAAGGGACCATAACGCATGGCATAACATAACTGATAATATAATGTGATATGGTAATAATAAGTGCGAAACAGCTTCACATTTTTGCATTTTTTGCCAACAGTGTTACTTTCTTGCCGACAATATATTCCTTTTATTATGTCTTCTTACATTAAATTACAAATATTATGTAACACCAAATAAAATAAGAGAAATTATTGAGAGTTAATATATTTATGAGTCAATGTATTTAATGATAATAATAGATGAATTATATGTAGGCCTTATATGTAATGGGTCGTGAGTGTATGTGTGCAGGTAATACTTAGGATTGGAGGTAAGAAAAAAAAAAAGACATATTTTCTAAATCAGCTTACAAAGCAAGCAAAAAGCACATTATCAATGCAAAGATAGCAGATCGAATAATTCATTCATATAAAGTCATTAATAAGGGTAGATTAGAATTTACAAGTGAAATATTTGATTGATTGATTTTCCCAAGTCACAAGCAAAGGGAGGCAAAATACTTTTGTGAACCTAAAGAAAGCAAAAAGAGCTTGATGCCTTGATTAGTATCATTGTGGGTTGTTGGGGCAAGAAATAATTGGTAGAGAAGATATTATGATATATCTATAATCATTAATTTTAATTTATATATATTTTTATATTTTTTAATTAAAATCAACGTATACTTCAAATTTTTTCTATAAATAGAACAGTATCAAGTAATGCTATGCTACTAATGCTGAAACATACATTACTTCCATCATGATATATATATATGCATTATATATATTCCACATGATTTCCCAAGTCATAATAGGATCATATGCTAGGCACTAGCTAGTTCTTCATCAACCCATCATCAAAATTTTTACACATGCTTTCCCTTATTGCATTTCATAATATCATCCCTTTACAACATTTATTTTTTCCCTATCTATTTTTAACATTACAAACACATTAATATGTGGCTTCAATTCATGGGCCAGCCATTGCCAGCTATGTGATTATTCAACATTTCTATGTATATGCATATAGTGGGATGGAGTAGGCATATTTCTTATCTTATTCTTATTATGAAGATAGAAATTAGAAAGACACATCACATGTGAAGAATGTTATGTAATATGTAAAGTTACGGAAAGAATATGTCAAATAAGCATAATAATACAACTACAAAGGTAGGTTTTCAATTGAACAACATTATTATTGGGAAATATATACAACTTTACCCTCTTACTTCATTCTTCATTTAATTTTTTACTAGTAACCATCATTATAAAAGTTGTTAGGAATCGAGGATTAACAAAGAAAAAAATAAATAAATAAAATTGAGAGATTGATGAAATTTTATCTCATGTTAAAAGCTATTCTATAGTATAAATTAACAAGATTTGGATGAACGAAATTTTTTCATGTATACATAACGTACAAAAAGTAATGACTATAATATTTGATTTTTTTTAAACTAAATAAGCACACTAATTTAAGTAAAGATTGTATTATAAATCATTAGTTAGATAATTCAGTTAAATATATTTAATTAAAACATATAAAACTATCTAATAGTTTATTAGAATATTATTTTTGTCTTTATAGAAACAGCCACTAAAAAAATATTTTCATTTAATTTAATATATTGACCAAGAATCATATGGAGAAGAAATAATTATTTTTTTTTGTGACAAGAAGAAATAGTGATTAGTAAGTCTTCTATTGCTTTTGCTTGTGATTTTTATTTAAATTTGGAAATAAAATAAACTCATAAAAGAAAAGATAAACAAATCAATAATTAATTAAAATTTTCCAAAAAAAATTAGACTTTGTTACTTTGACCACATTGCAAGAGTTGAAGTTTGAAGGTGGTAAAAGGGGAACAAACAAACTCATGAGTCATGATAACGAGTGAAAGCAAGCATGGAACAACAACCTCTGAGCCCCCTGTGTCAAAAAGGAGGCAACAAAATCACTTGAGTTCTGAAATTTGAAACTAACGGATAAGTCTATTCATTTGTACCAACTACCAAACCCTCTTTTTACAGTTAACACCAGTTTTCCACTGCTTCATTCTGCTTCTAACAACTAACCACCACTTGCATTATAATAATCTTCTTAGTTATTACAACGGTAGCTGGTTAGTAAAAGTAAGCCTATAATCCTGAATAAAACCACTTATTATTTTAATTAAAATATTTTAATGGTTACTTCTTAACTTTTCCTTTTGTGGATTTAAATTCAAAAACCTGAAAAAACATCAAGTACTGACCAAACCAAACCCTCTACACTCTCCAAGTCCAAGTCTCCATGGTTTGGTTTCCAAATTCCAATTAGACCGTTGCAAGCAAATTAAACACAGACAAGAGACAACAATCCATTAAAGCACTTAACATTTTAAAACCCCGAAAAGGACACAGGAAAGAGAATTGGGGGCAGATAAGTAATTTCACCAAAAGAACAGGGGTAACTGCAGCAAATGCCACGTATTCCTTTTTCCACTTAGAGGCTCCAGGCCTCCAGCTGTGGCCAAATCATATTTGTCCCCTTTCCTCCTTCTCTCTCACATGGCTTCCTATAACTCAACCTTAGTTATTTCTTAACCCCAGTTTTCTTTCCTTTTTTTTTTTGAAGAAATTTTTTTTAGGAAATTAGGAAGGGAAAATGCTGATTATATATTTACATTTACACGTTAATAATATGAGTATGATCAATATTTTCATCACCAATTCTTGCCATTCATAACACTTACTTAAATAATAAACTTCCACATGTGCACAATTTATAACCCATAAGAGACAACCAAACCACATATCATATGAAGACAAACTTAAAACAAAATCATAACATGTGTTTAATTGCAAGCTCATTAAGTTATAAACATTCTGACTATATTCAATTTTATGTCTAAACAAACACACATAAGACAAAATAGTTTTGTAAAACAAGATTATATTATAAAATTTAGTTTGATGTCAAAACAAATAAATTTATACTATTTTTTAATTACACAACATTATTTTTCATTAATTAAATCAATCATTATATATTTCTATTATCTATGTTTATATTCATAAATATGAACTCTTCTAATATCGGCTTAAATGTTAACGATATGAATTTTATTTGAAATATATATGAATCCGATCTATATTTTACTTTAATTTTCATGTGACATAAACGATAAAATCTGTATTATAAAAAGATTTTTCATATCTATATCAATTTACATCTTTACCAAATAATTTTTCTTATAAATAATATTTTACATATCTCCTTAAAAAAATTAATCACAAGAATAATTAAACTTATATAGCAAAAAGTGATTCTTATTATTATATTATGGTGTACTTTCTCTATCTTAACCATGGTTAGACCCCAATACTCTCATCTCTGAACCCTTCTTTTAACTCCACACTCCTCACCCACTCCCTCACTCTACACTCTCCACTTACTCTCACTTTCACTCTCTCAAAATGGCTCACAACCGCCACCACCACCTCCTCCTCCTCCTCGCCGTCTTCTCCGCCACAGTCTCCGCCCACAACATCACAGACATCCTCAACGCCGACCCTAACTACAGCCAGTTCAACAGCTACCTCTCCCAAACAAAACTCGCCGACGAGATCAACTCTCGCACCACCGTCACCGTTCTCGCCATTCCAAACTCCCAATTCTCCTCCCTCACAAAAGACCACCCCTTATCCGTCATCAAGAAGGTCCTCAGCCTCCACATTCTCCTCGACTACTTCGACAACAAGAAGCTCCACCAGATCACCGACGGCACCACCCTCACCACCACCCTCTACCAAACCACCGGCAACGCCGAAGGAAACATCGGATCCGTCAACATCACCGACCTCCGCGGCGGCAAGGTCGGCTTCGGCTCCGCCGTCCCCGGCTCCAAGCTCGACTCCACCTACACCAAATCAGTTAAACAAATCCCTTACAACATCTCCGTCCTCGAGATTAGTGCTCCGATAATCGCGCCAGGGATCTTAACCGCTCCAGCTCCGTCATCCTCCCTTAACATAACGGCGCTCCTCGAGAAAGCAGGTTGCAAGACGTTTGCCAGCTTGATCGAATCTAACGGCGTCGTTAAGACGTTCCAGTCAACGGCTGATAAAGGTTTGACCATTTTTGCACCGAACGATGAAGCTTTCAAGGCGAAAGGCGTTCCCGATCTGAGCAAACTCTCCAACGCCGAGATCGTTTCGCTCTTACAGTACCACGCCGCCGCTAAGTACCTTCCCGTCGGTTCCTTGAAGACTTCCACCGACGCCATTAGTACTTTGGCTACTAACGGCGCCGGAAAGTACGATTTGACCGTTTCCGTCGCCGGAGATTCAGTTACATTGCACACCGGTGTTGATTCATCTAGGGTTGCGGATACCGTTTTGGATGCCACTCCTCTCTCTATTTACTCCGTAGACAGCGTTCTCCTTCCTACGGAGCTCTTCGGGAAGGCACCTTCGTCGGCGCCGGCGCCGGCACCTGAGCCTGCCAGTGCTCCGTCTCCAACTCCTGCGTCGGCTCCGTCGCCGGTTGAGGCTCCTTCTCCTCTCCCAGCTTCGCCACCAGCACCTGCCGGTGATGTTCCAGCTGGTGCTCCGGCGGACGCACCGTCGGCGGAGGCGGAGCGTAGCGGCACCTCCCCTAAGTCTGCTAGCGTGAGAGTGGAAGCTTCTTCGGCAGTTCTCACTTTGACGGTGGCTGCTTTGTGTGCAGTTCTGTTTCCCACTGTTTTCATGTCCTGATCTGTAATTTCACCGTTTTTGAGCTTTTTTTTCTTTTTTCTTTTTCTTTTCACTTTATTTATTTTACTCTGTTCCCTCCATGTGATTGGATTGGAGATTTTTTCTTTTGTTAATTTATTTTTCTTTTTGTTATAAATTAAATTAGGCATGTGATGATGATGTGAACGTTACGCTGGTTTTTGTGTAATTTAATTTCTTTTTTCTCTTCATTAGATTAATTTATAATTTATTTATTTCTGTTTTCTTTATATTTTTTATTTCTTATTATATGAGTATGTGTGAGGAGTGAGGGCCTTGGGATGCGATTGGTGGGAGTGAGTGGCACGGGCACGTGGTGGAGTATTTGAGTGGGGTCAGCTGTGTCTAGCTTGTGCGACGAGGGACCACCGCATTTTGTTGTGTTGCATCATAGCTGATCAGAACCACTCAGATCTAGTTTTTGTGGGGACTGTGCGGCGAATGGTGTTTGTGTTTGGCTATGCAATTGAGAATTTTCTGTCTGGAACTGGAACTGGAAATGCTTGATTTTGATTTTTGAACATTGCACCGAGGAATTTTCTGTTTTGCATCTAAGGACCTTTCATAGGCGTTAAACCTAAAATTAGCAACAATTCACAGACACCAAAATAGAGCTTAAAAATCATAATTCAACACAATATAAGAATTAAAGATGCGATCATCAAAAACTGTAAATTCCCTTCAAAGTAGGGAGACTCCTAATTACCAAAATATTATCAACATGCCATCTATCAATGCTTTTCCCACTATTTAATCAATCTTTTCAAATTTGTTATGCAACTAACTCTGCTAATAATACCACTTTTATTTCACTGCAACACACACTAAATTGCATAATCCTTCATTCACGATGATGGTTTCCTCATTCTTTCAACCCTAGGCTTTGGGCCTCATTCAATCGGTCCAGCTTCTGATTCCTCAACTCCCACCTCAATAAATGGGCCAGAATTACTCTCTTGCGTAGAAATACACTTGTGAGTGACTGACTTAAAGTTTAAAGAAATTACAAGCAAGGCATCGTTCAGCTCGTTATATACTTGGCCTTGCAAGAAGTGTACCCGGGTTCAAAACTTGGCAGAGGCTAAGTAGTAAATTTAATAGAACCCATAATGTTGTGTGTGTGAGTGTGTTTGTGATGTAATGTTTAGGATTGAGGATCGTTGTCCAATCCATCCGATAAAAAAAAAAGTTTAAAGAAATTATGTTAAAAAAAAAAGTTTAAAGAAATACACTTGTATGTTCATGCTTCTTTTAGGAAGGACCCTATGGGAATAATTTAAGATGGTTTATGGCATCAAACCATGATAAATGACCTTGGCATGCTGCAAACTTTCTTTGACCATAGAAATGAAGGAATCACGAGGTGCTGAGTAGGTGATTTTGATGATGCTTGAATTGGTTGAGTGTTGGTCTAAATCTAAAATGATTACTTCATGTATTTCCACATTATTTGATGAATATGTATAGTGCCATATTTGCCACCAAGAGAACGCATGCAACTTATTTAATAAACTTGTTTGGAATTTGCAGACTTGCAATTAAATAGGGACAGTGCTATGATTTATGAGTGCTAGATTAAGAAGTAAGCTCAATATAATATTAAATTCATGAAATTCTCCAATCTAATATCTAGTCTTTTGAGCTGAGCTCTATCTTCATAGGCTTGACTCATAACAATTGGCCAATTGCTATTCTTATGTGTTCAATTTCATGTTTGAGTGTAGTGTAATGTTTATTTCTTTCGAAGATAGGTGTTTAAGATTGGTTACCCTAAGGTTATGTGTTCAATTCCATGTTTGAGTGTAGTGTTTATTTCTTTCGGTTATGGGCTACAATTTTATTTATATTAGTAAGTACATACACTTTAATAGTGTCTTACAATTAGATTTTCTCTTCTGCTTTAGTTTTTCTTGTATCCTAATAGTAAGTACATACACTTTGATAATACTTTCTTAGAATTTTCTCTTGTCCTAATAAAAATTTTTTCTCGTATTTTATGTTGTCAGTAATCAGTATATTCTAAAGCAGGATGCAATGCTTGGGTATTTATGTCGGACAGGTGGAATAAGTATAGTTGATTATAAAAAAGGTCACCAATACATGCATTAACAAGGTTATTGACAAATTATTCACTATTTTTAGCTTAAGAAAACAAATATATAATAGGAATTTATCATCTATTATATGGTAAATACTAAAATATCATCTATCTTTATAGGTTTAAAATTAAATTATTGGATAAATTACCACATTACACCATTACAATTCCAATGTTATCAAATTACATCAAAACCAGATAAATGATCTCTTTGATATTATATATCTTTTAAGAGGAAAATTTTATTATCTAACAATATATATATAAATGTTGGGGTTTTTTGTGTATTTTAAAATATTAGTATATAAATATTAATTTTAATTTTTTTTTATCATAGATATATTAAGAGAGAAACTCGAACTCAAGATCTTTACTAGGTGAAGATGATAAATGTTATTTGAGTTATAACTTATTGACATTGATAATATTTGATTGATTTGTGTAATTATTCGTTTAATAATAGTTTGGTAGGATTTTACATAAAATTTTAAATAATAATAATAATAATTTATTCCTTGTTAAATTTTAAATGTTTAATTATGCTATTAGTGTTTATAGTTTTATCAAATTTTTAATTAGATTTTTATATTTTTTATTTCAATCAAGTTCCTATATTGCTTTTAATTTTATAATTAGGTCCCTATCGTGACAAAAAGTTAGAATTAACGAAATATATCTATAAATTGAAGATATTGCAACAACCAATGACCAACTCTCTAAATATAACATTTCTCTATATTTTAGAATAACAAAATAGTACCATATCTCTTCTTTAACATACTTTGAGCTTCCAAAAAATATGTAACTCTGATTCGTGAAAATTGAAAATATTTTTAGAGAATATAGAAAAAAAATATGAAAAAAATATATATTTAGATGAGTATAACTTTACGTGAAGCGTATGATATAAAAATAATATAAAAATTATACTTTATAAATGTTTTTTTAATGGTTATGGTAAATAGAGACCTATATAAATTTTAATATATATATATATATAAGATAAGAATTTAATTAAAATTTTTGGTGAAATTATAGAATATTAATAAAGTAATTAAACCAATTTTAAATTCTAAAAAGTTTTCAAATACTTTATCCGAATACGGATTTGTGAAAAAAAAAAAAAGCAATTGAGTAGCGCACATGTATTGGCCATTGTATACCTTAATAGCTATTGCACACTCACTACTGCAACATATGGATTCATTTTCTACCTTGATCTAATCTCTCTTTACTCTATTCACCTTTGTTTTACTGCATAGTAGTAGTCACCTTATAATTTTTTTTTTTTTGTGACTTCTTATAACTTTAGTTCGTATAATTTTTTTTAATTATGAAGCTATAATTCTTTTTTATATGTATTGTATATAAAATAATCAATAAAAATATAATTTGGAAATGCTAAATATATAATAAAATATTTACAAAACATTAAAATAATAAAAAAATATTTTTAATTTAATATACTCAAATTTTTAAGTATTTAAAATATAGTCATGATTACAAAATATATTCATTAATTAAATGTCTGAAATAAATAGCTTTATCTGTCCCGTTTAATAAACAGCCCACGCACCCGTTTAATAAAATCCTAAGATGAAGTTAAAATCATTTTAGTACAATTCTATATTATAGCATTATTGTGTGTGATATATACAAAAAATAAAATGCTTCGTCAGAATAATATTACTCAAACAATAGCTTTAATTTCACTTCCTCAAGAAGCAGCTAAAATTATTTTAGTGATGCGGTGATGCCTATATATTCTGTTATTTATTTTTTTTTTGGTGACTCTATATATTCTGTTATGAATATGATCATTTTCTTCTCGACGTAATAAAATCTTATTTCTCTTAGAAACAGCTATTCTTTTTTTTTCTTTATTTTTTAAATATCTGCTTTGCGTATTAAATGTGGTCTAAAGCGATGAAATATGAACAATATAGTTCATATGGCATTTTTTTACTTTTCTTGTGAGATATTTCGGGTTTTTGAGACTAGCCACCAAAATAGCAGGTTAAAGCTGAAGTAGTAATAACTAGTGTGGAGTAGCAGAGTAATTAATTTGGTTGGTCTTTGACTCTGAGTTTTTCAAACTTTACACTGCTCGCACTCTCACCATATCTACCTGCATAGAGATAAGGAGATAATGGCTTGAGTATAGCTGTTATATAGCATGAAACAATTATTACTCCAATGGAATTGCAAGCTCTGCCATTTGAAAGTTGAAACCATGCATTAATCTTGTGATCATCTCTCCTACTACTCCATTTACTCATAATAATAATAATAATAATAATAATAATAATAATAATAATAATAATAACAATTCCTCAATTAATATGATCTGTGATCTATGCTTTTGTATTTCCCTCACTACTGGCTTTAATTTCACTTTCTCAAGAAGCAAGTAAAATATTATTTTCTTCTGTAGGAACTTAGGATCCTTTTCTTCTCCAAGTAATAAAATATTATTTCTCTTAGAAATAGCTTCAGCTTCTATTTTTTCTTTTCTTTAAAATGATCTACTTTGCTAATTAAACGTGATCAGTCAAAGATTTTTTTAAGGAGGGAACCAACATGGCAGGTCAAAGCTGAAGTAGAAATTGTTGATATAAGGGTTAATGTTGAAATTGGTTCATATCGCATTCAAATGGTTTCAGAAAAATTTTGTCAGTTATATTACTCCTTGAAATATGAAACTTTTAGTCAAATTAATCATTTCATCAATTAAATGACATGTGCTACGTGACTAATATGACTTATAAAATATTTTTGGAACAATTTTAAATATTAGAAACTTTAATGTTGAGTGAGGGTATTTGAGTAAAAAAAAAATTATTAAAATTTCAGTCCAGTTTTCAATATATTAGTTTTCACCATCCGAAGGTATTAAAAATATTGAAATTTTAATTAATTAATTTTAATTAAAAAACTAGATGGCCAGCAATTTTAATTAATTTTAGCCAGCATACATAGCCAGCAACTCAAATTTCATGTTTTTAACTAAGACATTTAAGTGTCTATGGTTAATTGCTGGTCGAAAATAAAAAATTATGTTGACCATGTAGCATTACTCTTATTTTTTTGAGTGAACAACCAACTCGGTTCTTAATAATTACTCTTGAGGGACTATGAGGTCCCTGATAAAAAAAAGCACACCCTTTCCGGCCCCTATTTTTTATTTTTGAGACTTCCCGACCCTTAATCTTTTATCTCGCGAGACATTTTGGCCCCTCATGATGTAACAAAATAGGGGCCGGGAAGGGTGTTTTTTTTTTTTTCAGGAGCCTTGTTGTCTTTCGATATAATTGTCAGGGGCCTCATTGGTATTTTTTTTTTTTTTTTTTTGACATGAAGCATTGCTCTTTTAAATATTAAAACCGAAATTTTTGTTTTAGTTTATGTCCATCAAATACAAAAATGGACAAAAAAAAAGTGTGGAGTAGTAGCATAATTAATTTCCCTGCCTTACCAAAAAAAAATGGGAAACCTTTTCCTGCTCTTGACTCTCAGTTTTTCATACTCTCTACTGCTCTCACTCTCACCAAATGGCTACTTGCATCATAAAGGATGCATCCATCGCAGATTGCTCTTGTTTTGTGTCAGAGATAATGGCTATTCCCTAATCCCTCACACAAATTAAAAACAGCTTGGGTGGGTCTAACTCAATCTTAAAATTAAAGCTAACTCAAAAGGAATGATATCTCACACTTATAAACACTCAAAAGTCCATATATGGGACTTGTAATAGATTTATTACTTCCTAAGTATGAAAATTTGATGTTTCAACTTGAATAGGCAGAAAAATAAATTAAACTATGAACAATTGGATAGTTAAGCAAAATAATTTGGTCAAACATATCAAATTATTTTACCATCTACGATATCATCTTCACATCATGGAAGGTATCTTGGTAGAAGTAATCAGCATTAGGCATAGCTGCATAGTGATATAGTTTCCATAAACAGTTATACTAAAATTAACTCATTACTGATGATCAATAACAATGGTTCAGATAGCAACTTCCATGAACAAAAACAAAACCTGCAAAACAATAAAACTAAAAAAACAAGAAACAAATCTCTACAATATGTAACCAGACAGAGTAACTCATTTCAAGTGGCAGATACTTGTCTTCCTTCCAGCAAGATTCTGCTAAGAGAATTAGCCTCAAAATGGGAAAATATTTGAACATGAGTTAATCTACTACATCAGCAAATTCCTGTGCTGATACTGATATCTACTCATCAGATCCATGTTTCTCATCATCAATGGCAAGAGTTGTTGTTGTTGCCTTTGGTAGTTTTGGTGCCACCATGTCCTAATTCTCAAGACAGATCTCAGAATGTATCTGCCATAGAGCACAGTTAGAAGTGGATGCAACTCAACCATACCAACTAAAACATAAAAAAACAAATCTATACTTCCACCAAGATTCAGGAATAAGCAGTGTTACCAAGGTAACCGAAGTGAATGAGCCAAAAACCGCCATGGCTTTGCTTAGCTGAGAAGTATACTGAGGCAAATGCAGCGAGGCCATGAATGCTAGGAAGTAACAGAAGATGCCAAGAGCACAAGCTTGAGTGGTGAGAGGGTGAACTTGGAAGGGTGGTGGTGTGGTTACTGTGCAAAATCCAATGAGTGCGGGTATGAAGTATGATGAATTTGTAGATTTCTTGGAGGCGATTGATGAAAGGTTTAGGAGTGATTGCTGGTAGGTTGATATAGGTTGGATTGTAGATGATATAGATACAGTTGATGGCTTGTCTTTGGTTGAAGGTAGCTGCAAATGGAAATGGAGCTGCCATTTTTTTTTTTCAAGAAATAAGGTTAATTAAACAAACAAACAAACTACAACAGAATATTTGTCACCAAAAAAAAAAAACTACAACAGAATATAATTAATAGTAATAAGATACAAGTTGAGAGAAAATCATACCTCAGTTGAGTAGCTTTCTGCTCTGATCTGAATAGAATTGGCTGCTATATGGGAAAGGAGAGATGCCATTTTATAGGGGGAGATATGCTAGATATTTTTTCTTATTTTTATCAATTATTTTTAGTAATAATATGCATAGAATACAGCACATATAACAACTTTCATTGGTTTCTACAAATAATAATTCGTGAGGTGGGGACAAACAGCTAGTATCTCGAAACGGTCGAAAACATAACTGGACGGAGAGACCCTACATTCCTACATAGATAAGTTGCAGTGTTGAAATATTCAACTAATTAAATGTTCCATGAATGGTAACTAATAATTCTGTTAAACCCTGATTAATAGTAACTATTATTATGAGGTACTAATAGTGATCAAATATGGTTTAGATCATTAAAATTCTAGATTTAAGAAGGTTTGTTTGTGGCATCAAACCATGAGAAATGATTATTACTTGATATATTTCGAGATTATTTGATGAAGGATATGTAGCATGCCAAATTCAAAGTCTTCTCTGGAACTTGCAGAGGTATATAGGGACAGTGTGATGAGTGCTATAGACATGAAATTCTCCAACCTAATGTCTAGTCTTTTTGGGTTGGGCTCTGTTCTCAAGATAGGTAGTTAATAAAGGTTTGTTATCAACTTATCATAATGAGTGCTTAACACTTGGGTTTTCCTTAACACCACATCATAATCCTAATCCTAATACTAATTACAAAGAACACCACCAAAATCTTGCTCATAAAGATTTGGGTTTCATAAACTTTTCCAAATCACACACCTGAATCTTTCGATCTTCTTGTTCCCAGCAACCAACCAACCAACCAGGAGCTTACTTTTCAGTTCTCAACTTCTCAAAAGGCTGCAACTCAACTGACACCAATAATATGATCCATAAGATCTATGCATGTGTGTTTCCCTCTCTACTCGCTTTGCTTCAAATCCAAACCTCATCATCACCAGATTCATCAAAGTCGTCTCTCATCACAGGAGCTTCTGTGTTGGCCAATTAAGCTACCCAATTAAGCATGGCCATGGCGGTTTTCGGTTCGTTTTCTATGGCTTGGTTGGTAGCACTGCTTGTTCCTGAGTCATGGTGGCCTTCGATGTGATACTTGCTTTTCTTGAGTTGCATCAAGCTCTAATGGCCATATATGAGAGGTTTGTTAAGAGACTCATATTGATGATGGTAATGAGCAAGATCAGAAGATCAAGATCATCATCATGGTGGATCAATAACAGTAATGTTAACTCCCAAAGGCATATTTTGCCACTCACCTTCACAGATTTGAGGGTATAGTAGTAGATCAGCACACTCTTAATCATGAGTTTAATTAATTAGTACTTTGTATTTAAGATGTGAAATAGTGGCTTAGTTTGCAGAACTTGCTTGTTCTTCAATTAATCAGAGTAACATATTATTAAATTTTCTGCTTCTGCTGTATATAATATATGTGTATATACATGTTTATTGGATATATAGCTAAATTCCTAATTTGTTGAAAGATTATTATTTTAGCTTTAAAGAATAGTAAGGCTTTAATTTGATATCTATTACTTCCTAATTATGTAAAAACTCATTGACTTTTGATTATTGAATCTAACAGCATCAATTTTGCCATCAAGTAGTGATGATATTCTCCTTTTGCAGCTTAAATAGGCAGAAAAATATGGTAATGTAAAAAGTAAAACAGAGTAATTAAACTCATGCATATGCTTATAGTTTTTTTTTTTTTTTTTTTTGGGACATATGTGTGACACCTGGTCACACTTGTGGATTGGACAGCCCCAATCCTAGGTATTACACAGTCCCACGCATCCACAAAATTTTTTCTTCGTTTCCGCCCTTGCAAAGGATCGAACCTGTGCCTATTGTGATGCAAGTCATTTGAGAGAAACATCTCTCCACTTGGCCACCGTCTGACTTGCCATATGCTTATAGTCTAAAGCAGGATGGAAGTTGGGCATTTACTTTGGACAAATGGAATAAGTAGACTAGATTGGTTCAAATCTTTGAGGATTTTTTTTTTTTTTTTGGTTATGATCTTTGAGGATTTTATAGCCCTTGAAAAAACTTTTCTGAAAAGAACAAGTACAAAAAGGCTTAGTGATATTCTCATGAACCAATCGCTACATGCAAACGTACATATTATATATTTGGTTTTGGTTTGCATGTTTTAATCACTTGGGCTTAATTAGAAAAAATCACCAATGCATACACTAACAAAATTAGCTCAATTGGTTTTGTGTCTAGGTAGCAATTCCCGGTTCGAATCCCCTCCCCCATTGTAAAAAAAAAAAAATTGTAATTTTATATAAAAGTGGTCACTGACCTAATTAATGGATCAATATCATTTATACCTGTTGGATCATTATCATCAAGAAGGACCGAGCCACACCTGGCTCATGCATATCACACAAGTTTAGTGAAAATAAATAAATTATAGTTATTAACTTAGACGGCATACCAAAAAAAAATTAGTTATTAACTTAGACTATGTTATCTACACCGAAAAAAAAAAAAACTTAGAATAGTAAAAAACTAAAAAAGAAAAAAAAAACTAAATTGTTGGTGGTTGTATATTAACTAAAAAACATTTAATTATCTATGCTTTCTTATATAGAAATTTATATATTAGCTAGAAACATTGGTCTAGTGGTGTAAGATTTGGATACTTCGATAGTAAGTATACATAAGGTTCTATCAAAATCAAATCTCATTATAACAAGCAGAAAGTAATTCGTTTATCATTATATAAATTACTGTTTATTTTATTACTTAAATTATCGTGTAAAAAGAACATTTTGTCAAATGAAACAATAAAATTAAAATAAAAAGTCTTGTTACTCACCCTTGGCTAATTTGATCCTATTTCTGTTCATAATCCTTTCTT
This sequence comes from Stylosanthes scabra, assembly GCA_036250425.1. NCBI lineage: Eukaryota > Viridiplantae > Streptophyta > Magnoliopsida > Fabales > Fabaceae > Stylosanthes > Stylosanthes scabra. The sequence goes on along the minus strand of JASCZI010121152.1, from coordinate 17,131 downwards.
CCTCATTTCCTTCGTGTTTCGCAACCATCCTAATAATCCTTTGGCACCAACACTTCCACTTTTCAAATACCCATTACTACACTCAACACGTCCATTTTTACATGTTAAGATATTTTAATTAATTCATCACCTCAAAACTATTGGACAACTTTAAATTACTAAGTATTTATTTTTTAGAAAAGTTCAAACCTTCACTAATAACTAACAATTTTAGTTTATATTATTAACAAACATTTTAACCCTGCATGAGTGCATTCTATCATTTTTATAAGTTCATCAACAGCCTAATACCACATTGTTTGCCAACTTTTTAAATATTATTGACTACTGCTATTTAAGAACAATAAATTATGTCGATCTTATAGTATTGTTGATTTTTTTTATTCTCTATAAATATATTTATAATTCTGGAGGCTGGATAATTAAACACTAAACCCCATTTTCTACTCACAACTTTCTTAATTCCTAGTGTCATATTGGCAGGGAATTTTTTATTAATAAATAAATTAAATACAAGAAATGCATATTAATTATGTACCTTGTTCAATATATTATATATTATAATTTTAAATAAAATATGACATTTCAAAAACACCCATTAAACAGTTAAAATGCATGGTTATTGTTGTTGTTATATTTACTTTAATTGTTGAATTGTTATATAAAATCATATATAATTTATGCTGTTACAGTGAGAAACTTACTGCTGCTTTTTCAGCCATCCATTTGAAAAAAAAGCAAGCGAAGCATGTGGTGGCTAAGTAGATCACTATCTTCTTTGATAATAAAAATGGAGTGGTTTGAAATAATTTTCTAGAAGAAACCATGCTGAATAATATTATGTTTAATCCAAAAGAGATGATCTTTAAATAGTAATAATTCTATTGTTTTATTATTATTTGTGGTAGCCAATTGCTACTTTTGCTGTGTTTGCCAATTAACAATGCATGCTCTTAGTATAAGCATCTTAATCTTAATTCATGTGATTTAATTTTGCTATTAACTGCTATCTTCAACTTCTATTGGGGTTTGTTTGTTTTTTGTTTTGCAGGGTATTGTATTTATCTTAAAAGTCAACTATTTTTATTGATCTCGAAAAATTCAACGGCAAAACTAAGCTCTCAGTACCTTTACGGACACGTTATTGATGCACCTAATTGTAATAAGATATTTTTATTTTATTCCTTACGTTTCTCAAGAATAAGTAACTCATCATAAAATCCGATTTAGATCTAATTTGGGCCTTTCAAAACTTGAAAGCTTGCTTAGTATATTATTTTTTGACTCCTTTCTCTTAATCTGTTTTCTTAAATTTCCAACTTAATTATGTAGACGGGTAATTCTTGGGAAGGTGCATATGTGTATGTGGGCGTGCGGCAACAACACCACCACCAACATTGCTTTTGTTTATCTATTTATTTTGTATAAATTTTTTGGACTGTAGATAGTACGTAATGAAAGGCTTTCCTTTTCCTTTGACTACCTTTCAAGATGGAAAAAAAAAAAAAAAATTCCTTCGACCTTCATTTTTTTTTTTTTGGGTGACTCTTCGACCTTCATTTGATTCGGTTGATTACAATAATAAAAAAAAATAATACTACAGTGATGATGATTCTAAAAATATCTTTTATATAAAAAAAATTCATTTTAATCATTGAATTGTAATTTAAATGATTAAAATGTAAATTTTAATATGTATAAAAATATTACTTTTTAAAAGTGTTACTAATTTTATTAAAAATATAATCTTAGATATATTTTTTGCATCATAGTATGTCATTAAAAAAAATGGATACAATTCAAACTAGAAAATCCATGTCGGTCCTTTCAGAAAGACAAAAGAAAGAAAAGAAAATCTAATGCCTTGCAAGGATTTTGATTAAAAAAAAAAAATTATATACCAATGTATAGATTTGATTTTACGTATTCTTCCTAACAATGTAACTCAAATCTTCTATCCTAAAATTATTTATTTCTATGCTCAATATTTTTATACTCTCATAACGCAAATTTTTTGGCTCTGTTACTGTACCTATCACTAAAATCATATGCAAATATATATAAAAAATAGTAAGGAATCAAATTTAATTTGTATTGATTAATATTTTTAACCAGTATTTTGAAAAAATGAATGATTACTTGATCGAAAGAAAATGTTGACCAATTATTTGCATTCCACTAATTATAATAGTGACATGATAAAACGATGATAGGAATTAAAGTGTGTAAATTACTAAATTTGATCAAGGCCGGAGAAATTTCGAGTGTACGTCATGTTCGTGACGAAAGTCGTTGCCAACCTTTTCGTGACAACCTAACCCAGTGTTTTTTAGTACAATCTAATAATAAAATGGCGTGCATGTCTATCGACTTAAATTAGGATAATTCTATTTTGGTTGCCATTTGAAAATACTGCAAATTTTTATGCTTGATCCTTGGAGAACTATGTATACTTATTATGAATACTTTGAAAAAATATCAAGTGTGTCGAGAGCAAATAGATGTGTTAGTTAAATAATAAGTTATTATTAATAAAAAATTATAATAAAATTATTTTAGAATGAATTGTTAGTTGATAAGCATTAATATTTATGATTGTTAGAACTGGCTAACTATAGCTAGTAGAATTCTAAGTTTCTAACTAGATTTAGTTACTCATTCTAACAATCATAAATTTCAATGAATATCAACTAACATGAGTAATGTTACGTAATCAACGTTGGGGGATTAATAGAGAGCCAACAAGTATAATTAAAAAAATAGTGAGTGGTAAAAGATAAAAAAAAAAAAAAATTAATATTAACTTTCTATTGTCTCCCTAATATTGATTATTAACACTTTCTCTTTTAAAATTTGCGATGGTTAAAGAGAATAAATTATTTTCATTTACTTTTAAACCACAAATAATAAATTAATAACTCGAATATTTTAGCAAAGGATAAAATTGGGTTTTTAAAAATCCAAGATTCCTTTTTTCTTATTTCCAAATTTCTAAATTCAATTGGTTATCTAGTTAACATAGCACAGAAGATTAGACATTATTCTTCTTATAAATAAGAGTTAACCCTCGATCGTTTGGTCCATGATATTGCAGCATTACATAAAAATATCTCTAACTTATTTATTGCATTAAATTAATTTTTGAAATTGTAAAAAATACATCAGGTTAATTCCTCCATCTAAATCAGAAAGATAACATTAGTGATATGGATAATTTCTGTCACATAGTGATATAAATTTTGAAAATTTATATTAAAATTATTTTAAAAGTACACGACATCAATTGATTGGAGAGAATAGAATATTTTTATTTATTTTTAGAACACTAATAATAAATTAATAACTCGGGTATATCTTTTAGCAAGGGTAAAATTGGATTTTTAGTAAAAAACTTCCAATTTCCTTTTTTCTTATTTCCAAATGTCTAAATTCAATTGGTTATTTAATTAACTTAGCACTCAGTAGTCACTAGATTAGACATTATTCTTATAAAATTCCATTTTCGTTCTCGATAACAACATTAACGACATCGCTATGAAATCTTATAATTTTCATAGCATGTTCCCTAATTTAATTGCTTTTTTTTCATGTAAAACCATATTTTTCATATAGCCCCCTAAAATTATGTGCTTGCTAACTTCGACCATGAAATTAAAGTCATGTTGATCAATTATTTGCATTCCCACTAATTATAATAGTGACATGATAAAACGATGATAGGAAGGTTTTATTATTAAAATATTTTTCAGAAATTTGACTTGCCTACTCTACTAAATTAATTTTCGAAATGATGAAGTGTCGGGTTGATCCGATCCCTTCATCTAATCATGAACAACATTAGCGATGCCATGGCAATTTCTAAGATTCAACTTATATGCGTCTTATAGCCAGCCGACCTTGTTATTCCTCTTAACTCTATAAATATACAAGCCATCCATGGCAGGATGAAACAAATCACAAGTAGCTATGGTGAACAACTTAAGCATCCCTCCTTCTCCTCTTCCTCATAATAATAATAATAATAATTCCTCCATTAATATGATCCATAAGATCTATGCATGTATAATTACCTCACTGCTGGCTTTCCTTCAAATCCAAACCTCATCATCAAACTCTCCATTCCAAGTTCATCCTCTCATCACCGGAGCTTCTGTGTTAAGCATCTTCGGATACTATCTGGCCTTTGTCGCCTCGCTACGTTTGCTCCGTTATGCCACTCAATTAAGCATGGCCATGGCGGTTTTCCGTTTGTTTTCCATAGCTTGGTTGGTAACACTTCTTATTCCTGAGTGGGCATTGGTGAGATATGTCTTCAACGGGATACTTGCTTTTCTTGAGTTGCATCAAGTTTTCATGGCCATATATGAGCGATTTATTAAGAGACGCATATTGATAATTATAGTGAGGATGAAGAGATCATGGTGGTGGATTATCATCATCAATAGTATCACAAACTCCCAAAGGCATACTTTGCTACTCGCACAGTCCTCACATGCACGGATTTGAGAGTAGACCTTATTATTAATTAATTAGTGATAATGATGATGGCTAGCTAATTCGCTAATAAATGGATCTTTTTAGAACTTCAATATGTATATATTTGAAATCTTGCTACTACTTGTCGTTCTTCAGTTATTGGAGTAATATATGTATAAATGTATAATTTAAATATATGTATATATGCATGTTTATTGTTCTAAATTTCTTAAGAATGAATTGAATCTCCCCAACTTCAAACCTAAATTTATTTGTTTAACTTTAATTTGATTATTTAATTTCTGTTGGATAGCTAAATTCCTCATTTGTGGAAACAATGTTGTTTTAGCTATTGTAAAGAATAGTAAGAAGCCTCTTTAATTAATTTGTCAGTTGTTGTCTCTGACCTATATTAATTATTAATTATTACCTTCCTATTATTAATTAATAATAACTCTAAGTCTCAAGTTGATGATATAAAAACGTAAATAGTATAATTTTAACGTATGGCCGTGGGTTACGTTTGTCCTACAATATCTAGTTTTAGAAGTATTCTTTTATATTTATGAGGAAACTTTTTAGTCTCCCAAAAAAGTGATTTCATCTATATATTCATTTAAAAATTTCAACTAGGTTATTTAGAGTGTTAAATTAATATGCATATTTATTTTAAATTTATTTATGATATTATCTGAAAAAGTAAAATACTTATAATTATTGATAGATTTATTATGTCTTATTTTTTACATTCTTTTTTAATAAAATCTAAATTGAAAAAAATGTTCTTTTTTTCTATAAAAAAAAGTTTTAAGTTGCTAAATTATTTTGCAATCGCTATATCATAATGTCTTTGGCCAACTCACTAAATTAGACATTATCAATTAGCTAACTTATACTTTGATTAAAAAAATTTAGTCATGCACTTATTAGGTTTAATAAAAATACAAAAAATTTTAATTAATAACAAAATTTCCTTTCAATTTTTATTTTCATATTTTTTATTGTAAATTTTATTTTTATTCCAAAATATTATCTTATTTTTTACATATTTAATAATTTAAAATTTAGAGTTTTGTATGTGGAGTGAGAGAAAAAAAAGGTGAAAATAGCATTGTATAAATTATTTTTTAATTAATCTTTTGAATCCCGCGCCATGTTAAACTGTAACACGTTATATAGTCCTCCTTTTAATGGTGTATTCATGGAATACATTGAGGTGATGACACATGTCAATTCATTAGAAAATGAAGAATTTATACCAAACTTTTAAGAGTTTGACACTTGTCAAGTAAATAGACTATTACTATTCAATCTTTATATAGTGGGGATTATGTAAAAAAAAATATACCTTTATCGTTAATGTTAATAAAATTTTTAAATAAATATCCCTAAATTTTAATTTATTATTTGTAATAATTTTACTCGAATATCTTTTATACAAATCGATAATAGTGATAGTTGCTATATATTGGTCAAAACTTTTGATAAATATTTTAACGAATTGACTTCAATGGAAAAGAAAAATCTGGTCCATCATTCATCATTGATTAAGTAACAAAATTCTCTTTTGTTTTTTTTTTTTTGACATATAACAAGATTCTCTTTAAATGGCTCAGATTTACTCCTAAAAAAAAAAAGAGAATTAAGAAATCTTCCAAAAAATTGTTGAAATTGCACAACTGCCACTCCTCACATGATAATATTAAAGCATTAGGCTCGTGTTTTTTTTTGGTCAGGATTAGACTCGTGTTTCAATGCAAAAACAGGATTAAGGTAGTGGGCCTTGTGGTCTTGGCCCGATGATTAGCGTCCTCTGCAGTATAGTAGTAATTAGAATAAATGTGGTATTTAAAAAAAAAAAAAATTCGGCGGTATATGTCGTACGTGCATGACCTCAGAGTTACTGTTAAATGTTTTACAATTTTTATAAAATTTTCGGTGTGAAAATATAATGACAATTATGCCATTGTATTCGACAAAATTAAATTAATAAAGTAAAATAAATATGTTACACGAGTTACAATATTAATTTGGAATAAGATAATTTTTAAAAAATTTAAACAATTTTTTTAAAGAATGTTTAGAAAATATCCTCGAATAAGTCGTTTATTTAAAAAAGTATATTGTATTTATTTTCTTACTGATAACCCAATTAAATGAACAGAAAACACAAAGAATAAACATCTAATATTTATTTATGAAATTTCATCTTATGTATGTATTTATTTATTAAAAGAGTAATAATATAATATTTTAAATGTGGTTAAAAAATAATTTAAAAGCTGAGTTAAAATGTATGACTTAAATATAAATGAAACGACACTCTCAAAAATATATTCTCAAATCAAATTGTAAACATATTAATGAATTAATGAATTGAGTATAAATAATTATAAATCCATATGAATATTTTATTTATTTATTTATTTAATATTTTCTCTCTTTTTTTGGTATTTTTAATATTCCGTCCATAGTATTGAATCATTATATCCTGAACACATCAATCCATATTTTATTTTATTTTTGGTAGGACATGAATTCATATTTAAAGCTTGTATGGATGTCATTATTTGGCTAAAAAAAGATTTTTTTTAGCGTGTTTGGACAATTTCTAATAATAAAAGCACTAGTAAAATCAGAAAAAAGATATTTTTAACATAGTAAATAAACAAAAAAATACTTTTATATTATTGTATCCAAATATAATTGATAAATAAAAAAATATTATTATATGAAATATTCAAATATAAAATTACTTTTACTTTTGCAAAAAATATTTTTTTAAAAAAAAGCTCGAAAAAAATCTTTCACGAGAATCACCGAAACAAATCTTTAATTAAGTAATTTTTGAATCATGTATCATAGAGTTATCAGTTTATCACCGTCATGCCTTCCTTAATTGGCCCAATACTTTGCCCAATGATCAGCCCCTTTCTTGGCCCCATTCCTATTAATTTGACATCAATTCATAAAAAGATCTTGTTCAAAAAAAAAAATTCATAAAAAGATCCACATCAGCCTAAAAGGGCCTTAACATGTTTCCTTCCTATTTGTATAATCACCTCCCAAATGAGCCTATTAAAGCAAGCCTTTGTAAGCCTTACATTCATTGGCAGCCTATATCTGAAGCTTGGCTAAAGTTAAATTCTGATGGTGCGATACAAGATAATGATAACAAGGCCGGTTGCGAGGGAGTGATCAGGAATAGCGATGGAAAATGGGTCATAGGATTCACGAGAAGACTTGGAGATTGTTCAGCATTCATAGTTAAGCTGTGGGGTATATTCATTGGACTAGAAATGGCTTGGACTCTGGGATGTAGAAATATTTGGGTGGAGTGTGACTCGAAATCAGTCATTGACAGCATCAGCAGGAAGGAGAACAGGGAAGGATTTGGAAGGGTTCTTGTTCATAGGATTCAACAACTTCAACAGCGAAATTGGATTGTTAAAGTTTCTCATGCTTATAGGGAGGCTAACCAATGTGCAGACTGGCTAGCAAAATGGAGCATACTTCATGGGTATGATACATGCTATTGAAACTCCCCACCAACAGGGGTGCAACAAATTCTGGCTTCCGATGAACTGGGGATCGCCTTACCCCGCGTTGTAATAGGTTCTTAGTTCTTTTGGTTTTGGGCCTCCGGCCCCTTTACTTACCAAAAAAAAAGAATTCAGAGAAGTGTGTACAAAAGAAAAAAGGATTCAGAGAAGTTAACACCTGCGCAGACTGGATGGCCAACTGAAGTCTGGATCTGGATTTCAATAATTAAACACTAAACCCCATTTTCTAATCACAACTTTCTTAATTCCTAGTGTCATATTGGCAGGGAATTTTTATTAATAAATAAATTAAATACAAAAAATATATATTAAGTATGTACCTTGTTCAATATATTATGTATTATAATTTTAAATAAAATATGACATTTACAAAAACACCCATTAAACAGTTAAAATGCATGGTTATTATTGTTGTTATATTTATTTTAATAAAAAATATAAATAATTAATATTCTTTTAACTAACAAAAATAAAATTTATAACCATTATTTATAGAATAACGTTCATAATAAAAATTAGTAGAACACTATAATTTTTTTATAAATAGAATATAAAAGCTAAAGCAATCAATAATAAAATGATGACTATCTTCTTTTGATAAGGTGGAGTGGTTTAAAATAATTTTCTAGAAGAAAACCACGTTGAATATAATATTATGTTCAATCCAAAAGAAATAATCATTAAATAATAATTATATTGTTTTATTATTATTATTTGCGGTGGCCAATTGCTTTTGCTGTGTTCGCGGCAATACATGCTCTCAATATAAGCATCTTAATTAATGATAATGTGATATTTTTATGTTTGATTTTATTCTCAAATAAGAGTAAAAACGCATGTTTATTATGTGAGGATAGGAAGTTTATGTTTCTATGTGATTGTTTCTTCAACTTCAATTGTATTTAACTAACACATACCAACTAAAACATAAAAAACAAATCTAAACTTCCACCAAGATACAGGAATAAGAAGTGTTACCAAGGAAGCCATGGCTTTGCTTAGCTGAGAAGTATACTGAGGAAAATGCAGCGAGGCCATGAAGGCTAGGTAGTAACAAAAGATGCCAAGAACACAAGCTTGAGTGGATTTGAAGCAATGCAAGGAGTGCAGGCAATGATGAATGTGCGTAGATTTCATGGAGACGATTGATGAAGGGTTTAGGAGTGACTGCTGGTAAGGTTGATGCTTGTATGGTAGATGACATAGACACAGTTGATGGCTTGTCTCTGGCTGAAGGTAAATGCAAATGCAAATGGAAATGGAGCTCCATTAATTTTTGTTTTCAAGAAAAAAGGTTATTTAAACAAAACAAAACAACAGAAATAACAGTAATAAGATACAAGATAAATTAAAGGAAAATTATTATACCTCCTGCTCTGATCTGAAACGAATTGGCTGCTCATGATTGTAATAGTTGCACAGGTATATATGGGGAAAGGAGAGAGAGATTCTATTGCCTATTTTATATATATATATATATATATATATATATATATATATATGAGTAAATTCCACTCCCTCCATGAGAGATGCCTAAATGACACTCTCCTCTCCTTTATTTTTAAAATATTCACTCCCCTCCTCTTTAAGAATTAATAATATACATTTTAGTCTATTTTAATTAAAATACTTTCTAAAAATTATTATAAATATTTAATAATAATATTATAATGAGTTTATTTATTTTTATATTATTATTTTTAATATTATAATAAGTATATTCAATAATATAATATATATTTTTTGATTAAATCTATTATAATATTAATAATAATATAAAAACAAATAAACTCATTATAATATTATTATTAAATATTTATAATCATATTTATTTAAATATATTTATTCAATAAATTTATTATGGTAGTAAAAAAATATTATAAAAATAATAAAACTCATTATAATATATTATAATATTATTATAATTAGGTTATTGGATAATAAACATTATAATATTATTATTATATATTTATAATAATTTTTAGAGAATGTTTTAATTAAAATGGACTAAAGTATATATTATTAATTTTTAAAGAAGAGAAAAGTTGATATTTTAGAAATAAAGAGGAGGAGAGTGTTATTTAAGCATTTCTCAGATCAGTGATGAAAGAAATATCCGTTGAGGTGGGGACAAACAGTTAGTATCTTGAAACTGTCGAAAACAAACTGTAGCGGAGAGGTCCCACTTAGATACAATCTCAATTGCTGGATCTGGATATGCAAGTTGCAGTTAGACATAAATACGGACACCAAAAAAAAAAAAAGACGACATAATTATACTCCTTTCATATGTATTATATATAAAATAATCGATAAAAATATAATTTGAAAATGTTAAATATATAATAAAATATTTATAAAACATTAAAATGATAAGAAAATATTTTTAATTCAATATATTCAAAATTTTAAATATTTAAATATAGTCATGATTACAAAATATATTATTAATTAAATGTCTGAAATAAATACCTTTTACCTTTAGACACCCAAAAAAAAAAAAAAACTTTTACCTGTCCCGTTTAGGCGTTTAATAAACAGCCCGCGTACCCACGTGCGGGACTATTGATTATCAACTATCAATTTTTAGCGATGGAATCAGGTGGAAAGTGGAAACAACTTAAAAAGTTCACACGTCAGTGAGATTCTCCGAAAGGAAGCTTCCTAGCCTTTATGTTACTTCAATGAGATTCTCCGGAAATGAAGCTTCCTGTAGGAGGATATTATATAAGAATATATATCCAAATTAATCTTTAAGAAATTTTAAAATTAATATTGTGATTCTTAATAAAATTAATTGTTAAATTAATTCTCAATATTAGAAGATGTTAGACACTTTAGTTTTTAATAAAATTAATTATTAAATTAGTCCCCAACAATATTATTAGACGTCAAACATTTAAGTTTTTTCTTTATTTTTTTTTGTCAACTATTAACGGTCCGATTCGACGTGACATTTGTGCTAAACTTAGAGGGACCAAGCAGCTTCACGTGCCACGTTGGATCAGACCATTAAATGATTAAAGTGACTAACATCTTCTAAAGTTAGCGATTAACCTAGTAATTAATTTTTTTATGGACCAAAATGTGAACTTTAGAATTTTTTGTGGACTAACTTAGATATATACTCAAATAATAATATATAAAAAGAGTATCTCCAACACTTCTAAGTTTTAAAAACGAGTGCATCTTCTGTGCATGTATCAAGAAATTTGGACCTCCGCAGTGTTGGATAGGTCCGTCAAAATGGGGGCCAAATCCGTCGAGCCAGCGTTTATTCGTCTAAACGGACGGACTTTCGTCTCTGAGCTCGAACTGTTTAAAATTTGGATTGGACTTAAAGGGGCTAGCCCGTTTAATCCGGAAAAAAAAATTCAGTCTTAAACGGGCTGGCCCGTTTATTTAATATAATTTTAATTTTTTAAAAAAATAACATTTTTTCTTGTATTTTATCTTATTTCATCCGAAAATTCGATTCATCAACTAAAAAATTTTGTTTTTCTAAGATTTTTGGTAAAAAAAAAGTATTTTTTATCAAAAGTAATTTTTTTAAGTTGAAAATTTTAAATAATTAATTAATTAATTAAACAGACCAGTTCATTTATCCGTCGGACTGACTATAAATGGGTCAGACTATAAAAATTCTAACTCGTATAAAATCAAGTTAAACGGACTTGCCTATTTAACGAGCGAACTAAACGTGCCGGATATAAATGAGTCATGCACGCCCATTTGACGCCGTAGTTTTGGAGTTGAAAAGAGAGACCATGGGAGAGAAGACAAAAGAGGTGAGGGAGTCCCTCTAAAGTCTAATAAACAGAGACGATGAGAGAAAAAATTTAATAATAAAAAAAAAGTATATTAAAATAATATTACATTAATAAACAAATTATTGATAATTTTAATATATTTTATATATTTTAGTAATTTAGATATAAGTTATATATATAATAGCTAGATTGAAAATTAAAATTGTTTAGAAGAAAGCACGCATGATATATAATTTAATATACGTGTAAAATTCAATGAAAAAATTATGACTAAGTATTTTATAGTATTTTGTGAAACCATGACTATTGTTATTGGAAAAGAAAAATCAAAATTAAATATAAAAACTTTATGTGTGGTGTCAACTATACTAAAAAATCTTGTTTGATTAAACTAAATTTATAATGTTTTTCGATTAAAAAATATTATATGATTAAACAGTAATTTTTAATTTGACAACACACTTAAAATTCTTTAGACCGCATGTATGGTTAAACAATATTATATTATTGTATTATGTAAAATATCTATCAATAAAAAATTTAAATAAAACAACTATAAATTTGGTTTCATCCATCAACATTTTTAGTTTGACAACACACTTAAAATTTATATTTTGATTTTTCAAGCTTAATGATGGTTTCACAAAAACGCTACAAAATTCGTAAATTATCATCGGTTTTTTTTTTCGAACAATTTTCTAGCATGTATTTTCAGACTTTCATTACCAAAAATACCCTTCTAGCTACCTGTAAATCGTCCTTGCTCCTTGGTACGTGGTAGGGACTAGGGAAGTCACTCCATTACAAGTTTACAACATTATTAGATTCAATATTTCTTCACATTTAGCCGTACAACCCGAAAAATCCATTTTGTTAAAAAAAAATGCGTAATGGTGAGATAAAGTAGAAATTTCAAATCCAGGCATGTTCCTTGCAACCAAAACGCGTTTATTAAACTAAGATCTATATTATGAGGAAAAAAAAAACTAAGATCTATATTATATAGGAAAGTTTTGTATATCGTATTCCATAACTTTTTAACTGTTGATCTTGATCGATTTTAATTATAAAAATAAAGATTAACGGTTAAAAGGTAAAAGAATATGATATATCTCATTTTTTAAGGTATATCGGAACACCTTCCTATAATATATATGTCATCCAACAAAACAGAACCCAATATAAGAGTGTTTAAATGCTACTTAAATACTAATAATTCATAAACAAAATCTCTAAACATAACGTATAATGTGAAAAAAGAACGAAAAAATGTAGTAGCCATATATTTTTAACTACATATACATTTATGATTATTTTATTTATGAATTAATAATAAATTAAATATATAATATTAAATATTATAAATATATAATTATGAAAGTTATTTATATAAAATTATAAATATTAAATTAAATATAATAATTTAAATTATGATTATCTATGATTACTTATGATTATTCAGAAGAATTGTAGCTAACGAACTACACATAAGTATGAATAGGAAAAATAAACATAAGCATAAGCAAGCATATAACAACCGACAGAAACACCATATCCGCTTGCATGTTGGATGAGAAAGATGAGCACAAATTTTTACTGTCGTGTCTAAAGAATGACGATTTTTTTTATCGAATGCAATTGTATTTCATTTCATTGAATAGAAAAAATAATAGTTGAGTTTAATATGGACAATTAAAAGTAAAAGAAAGTGAAATTTTTATAAGAATTAAAGATGTAAATATTAAATAAACTTAAAGAGAAAGATACTAAAAAATAAAGAAATGTGATATCTTTGAAACTCAAGGTTGATCTCAACGACATAGGCAAAAATCATTTGGAGAAGATGCGGCTTCGAAGATATATTGGCACACTGGGAGACCGCCGTGGATATTTTTCCATAGACTATAATACCCGTAAGATTATATATATATAGAAACCACAATATCTCAATTTAAATTTTATCATTCGAGATTGATTGTTGTTTCACAGATAAAACCATTCTCGGAGACTAGGATATACAAATCCTTTCAGTTTATGGAAGGTCAGGGGTCTCTCCAAACCCTAACAATTACCCTCCACCTCAGTAGTCAGCATCCATTGTCCAAGAAGCAACAGATTAATCGACAAAGAGTGTTCTATTAAACATATTCAACACAAATCTCCACTCCTCCTCTAATATCTTCTGAGTACTCCATGAACAAGAGAAAATTCTAACGGAACACCAGAAGAATCCTATTAGGATAAAAGGGAAAACCCTAATAGGACACAAGAGAAAACTATAGCACACAAGAAAAAAAAACCCCTAATAGAGCATCAAAAGAAAATCTAATAGGACATAAGATAAAACTCTAGCAGAACATTGAAAAAAAAAAAATCCTGATAAGACACAAGAGAAAATCTTAGCAGAACACTATTAATATTAATCGGCAAAAGAGTCTTTAAAAAAGACGATTTCATAGAGCAAAAAGTGTGTCCCGTAATAAACACAGCTATTTCAATATAATAATTATTTTTTATATATATCAAACCACACCAAAACCCAAAACAAGGGAGGTAGAAGATGGAACAAAATCAATTCCAGCCCACACAACAATTCGGAGAAATTTGTTGGTCAGGTTTGATTCATATTAGTCTTCAATTTTCATTTAATGCTAATTTTACTTGTCCAGACATGGCAATGAGCAAAGCGAAAGAAGTAAAGTACCTTGCAATGTCATTTTCCATCTCCCGTTTTTCTCCTTTTGATCGTACCGTATCTCAAGGAAAATATTTGGGAACCAAATTTGAATATGCAACCAATTTTAGGGATAGAGATGGGTATTTAAATACTCATATTCAAATTTAAATTTACACGTATTTAACTTTTAACTCCATACTTAAATTTATAGATATATACTGTCTTATATCCAAATTTATAGATATTGTAACATAAGTAAATTAAATTAAATTACTTAATAAAATTATTTATTATCTAATAAAATACTCAAAAATATAATATTTTTTTTAATCAAAGACAATTGTATTTCATTCCATTAGAATAATAAAATGAATACATGAGAGGACGGGTCCAATTCGGACAACCAAAAAGTAACAAAGAGAGTGAGAACTCCATATAATCAAATATCATAATGTAAATTACTAAAGAAGAGAGAACACATAAATGAAAAGCAAAATTAAGGAGGATGATGTTGATGGTATTTTTTTTATCAAACTCATAGCTAATTGAAGAACGAGATATGTGGTACCAGCAACGCCTTCAAATATTCGAAGATTGTGATGGTTCCAAAACTTCTAAAGAATCGTAGCAATCAGACTAGCTCGTCTTCTTATCTCACATTAGGATTAGTATTATTCATCGTTATAGCAGACAAATCGGCCATGATAGTTGAATTGTATTGTATGACACATGAAAATGATAAGGAAATAAGGATTCTTTCTCAAAATCATATTAGAGGACATCAAAACTCAAAATGACACATTCAAAATTAAAATCCTAGCAGGACACATCAAAGCACTAGAAGAACTCTATTAGGGCACAAGAAGAAATCCTAGCAGAGCACTATGACATAAGAAGAAACTTTAGCAGAGCACTGAAGCACTACTCAAAAATATAATTAAATATAAATAATACTAAATCAACCATCTAAATATTATTAAATATCCAAAAAATCAAATTGAATTATGTATATACATATATGAGACAGTGCGAGACGGATAATGAGGCGGGACACTCAACAACCATTCCCATGCAATCGTCTCATTTAAGACGGGACGAGACAGGTAAGATTGCCGTCACTAACCAATTTTAGTTTTTGCCTCAGCAGGCCAAACCCACGTGATTTTTTTTTTTAGTGTTTAAAATACACGCTACAACTAAGGAGCAGAGCTATCCTGCCTTAAAGCAGGAAGAATATCATTCCAGGGGGAGAGCCATTCTGCATGAGGAAGACCTTGAGCAGCTGCTTTCTTTGTCATTGTATCTGCCACTCCGTTGGCTGTTCTTTGAATAAGACCAATTTCAACCCACCAATTTCTCTCCAAAAGCTCATGAATCTTGCAAATGAGATCTTGATGTAACACATCTTTGTTATGATGAAACCTTTGAGCAATCATATAAACATCAACAATGTCAGTCTCACACAGTTAATTTAAATATATAATAATTATATAAATTAAAAATTGAAGCTAGCCATGAAAGTATGAAACAAATACATAAACAAGCCATGACGAACTTATAATAACTTTTCGCACCAACCAAAATTCTTGGAACAAAATATATATTTAGTTATCGGTTTTGCTATTTGAACAAGTGATTTACTAAACCAAGTGGTTAACCAAGTGATTTACAAAAACAACCACCACTCTCACTCTCTCATTAAGAAATGCGTGTTTACACGCGTTTAGTAAACACGCATTTAGAAACTGCTTGTTTCTTCACACCGCCAAACACCTTCATCTTTTTCTAGATCTGCATCATCATCATCATCATCATCATCATCTTCTTCTTCTTCTTCTTCTTCTTCTTCTTCTTCTTCTTCTTCTTCTCTGGTTTATGTTGTTGTTGTTGTTGTTGCTATTTTTGTTGTTGCTGTACAGAAATAGAAATCAAAATTGTGCAGAAATATAAAGCAGCATTGCGCAGAAATATAAAGAAGCATCGCGCAGAAACAGAAACCAATAATGCGCAGAAATATAAAGCAGCATTGTGCAGAAACCAATAATGCGCAGAAATAGAAAGCACCATTGCGCAGAAACTGAAGGCCATAATGCGTAGAAAATGGAAAGCAATATTGCGCAGAAACATAAAGCAATAATATGCAGAAAGATAAAACAACATTGTGCAGAAACAGAAACCAATAATGTGCAGAAACAAATTATTAGAAGTTACGTACCACTCAAATGTACTCCATCTTCTTCTTTTTATTCCTTCATTCCTTATTCCAAGTCTGCATCTGCATCTTCTTCTACTTCTTCTTTTTTTTTTCTTTCCTTTCTTCTTCCATGTCTGCATCTGCATCATCATCATCTTCTTCTAACAACAAAAATTGAAGAAGAAAACAACGATGAAAGTTACAGAATGAAATCTAACAACAGAAGAAGACAAAAACGATGATGAATCTCACAAATCAAGCTAAAAAAACGAAAAACGGAAAAAAGAGTAAGAAGAAATCACTACAACAGCAACAACTTAAGATCAACAAAATCTGCAAACTGCACAGAAATACAAAGCTACATTGCGCAGAAAGGCGAATCTAAAATGCGCAGAAATGGAAAGCCAGAATGAGCAGAAATGAAAAACCAGAATGAGAAGAAACTAAACTA
>JASCZI010121151.1:24780-40066 GCA_036250425.1 Stylosanthes scabra | reverse complement strand
CATTCAAAGAGAGATTAGATAATCATGCGCAAGAGTATGGGCAAAAGTATTACAGCAAATACTACCCCCAAAAACATTTAAGCTCAAAAGGTTTTAAACTTGTCTTTACACCATAAGGAATGTTCTTAATCATAGAAGCGAGTTTAAGAACCCTTACCGGATGTGTATACACTCTATTCACTCAAGTGTCTAGGGTCAAAAACTCTCAATTCTTTTCTAATCATGTTTTTCACAAATTAATTTTCATCTAACCAATCAACATCAAATGTACATATGTGTGCAACATCAAGAGGGCTTTTCATGGTTGTAATGGGGCCAAGGTGAAGGTAGGAATTCATATTTGGCTAAGTGAGCTTGAAGACTTGAATCTTTGATTAATAAAGGATGCACCTAGTTCTCTCTTTTCTTCACTCTAACCCAATGTTTCTCAACCTTAAGACTCACAATGCAATTTGAAGATACATGTGATGCATTTTTCCTATAATTAATGATTATGACATATGCATGATACTCGGATTTGTAAACCCTAAATCTCGGCAAGTATACCGAATCGTATCAAGTAATACCACGGTGAAGTGGGTATCGATCCCTCGAGGATTAAAGGATTAAGCAATCACTACTAATTAATTCTTCTAATCAGATCGAATAAAAAAATGAAGTATTTAGTAAGCAAGAATTTCGAATATCAATTAAGAATGAAAACAGAATATTACTTGAGGGTAAGCGATGATGAGAGAGCTGTTAAGAGATCTGGAGATGTTTTTCCCTTGAGGGTTAATGCATACATTCGAATACCAATTCTAGGTTCTCAGTTATCAAGCACAATGAATCTAGTTTAACTAAGCCATAATCTCTTAGTAACTTAGTTTCTATTTACCTAATCAAAAGCTAATCTCTTAGTCAATTAATCAAACAAATAGATGAAGATCTAAATCTGATTCAAATCCTTATGAGTCTCAAAAGTGATCCTAGATCGGATTAAATGTCACTCTATCCCAACTAGTTCTAATCCAATTTTAACCCACAGAATTATAAGTTGCATAACAAATAGCTTGACTATCTCTAGTTAGACCTAATTGATTATGTGATTCAATTTCCAGGTAGCATAAACTAATAGATCTCTCAATCTAATTAATCTAGCCCTAGACAAGTTAAGAACACCTCTCAGTGATTCTAAACTATTGAGATGAAGAATAGAAAATTAAATCATGCATAGAAGATAACTTAAAATACCTCAATGAATTAATAAACGAATGTACATAGTGACTACCTCATGCCGGGTGAATAGAGCTCCTCACCCTTAACAATGGAGTAGTTTAGCCTTGCATAATGAAAACTAGATCTAAGAATAATGGAAAACATCTGTGCTGAGATGCTAACCCTAGTGGTTTGTTTTCTCCTTAAATACCTAGCTTAATTCCTAAAAATTAGCTATCAATCAAATCAAATCTAAATCAATTCTAATCTATCTTATCTTAATATTATCTTCTATCTTTACAATAAAAACATCTCCGGATCTCTTAACAGTTCTCTCATTATCACTTACACCTCAAGTAATATTCTGTTTTCCTTTCTAATTGATTTTTGAAATTCTTAATTGTCAAATACTTCAAGTTTTTCATTCGATCTGATTATAAGAATTAACTAGTAGTGATTGCTTAGTCCTTTAATCCTCGAGGGATCGATACCCACTTCACCGTGGTATATTACTTGATACGATTCGGTATACTTGCCGAGATCTAGGGTTTGTGAAATCCGACCATCAAGTTTTTGGCGCCGTTGCCGGGGATTAACTGAGATTAACAATACGATCTTAATTAATTTACTAAATCAGATTTCTTTTTCCTTCTAATTCCTTGGGAATTTCCTTCACTTTGATGTTGGAAATTCCCACCTTCTGTTTGTTCGGTTACTTTGTATATGCAGGGCAACCGTAGAGACAAACCAACAATCGAGTTTGATCATGAAATTGAGAAAACTTTGAAGAAGAATCGAAGCAGGGCCAAAGCTCAGATATTTCTTCAATTCAATCAAGAAAAAGCAAATTCCAAAGATGGTGCTTCTGAAAAATCTTTTGAAGAAGAGATAGAAGAAGAAAATACTGAAGAAGAGATCCAAATTAATATGGCAGACATACAATGCAAATAATCAGCGGAGAACTCTTACGGATTACACTAATCTGACTACTACTAGCTGTGGGAGCAGTATTGTTTGGCCCAATGTAGATGCCAACAATTTCGAACTTAAACCCGCTCTGGTTCAGCTAGTTCAACAAAACCAGAGATGTGTTGATTCAGATCATCAAGAGGATCTAGTGAACAGTAAATTTAGCCGTATGAATAGTAATTCACTGTTCACTAGCCGTTGGAACAGTAATTTACTATTCACTAGCCGTGGGAATAGTAATTTACTATTTACTGCCGTAAAAACGTATTTTTACTTTTTACTGGCCATAAAAACGTATTTTTACTGTTCACAAAAGACATATATATATATATATATCAATCTGAAGCTCTGGACGTTAGCTTTCTAACGCAACAATAACTGTATCGTTTGGAGTTCTGTAGTTCAAGTTATTATCACTTAAGTGCACAAAGGTCAAGTTTGACAGCATGCACTAACCTTTAAAACAGCTAACAAGTTATAA
This sequence comes from Stylosanthes scabra, assembly GCA_036250425.1. Lineage (NCBI taxonomy): Eukaryota > Viridiplantae > Streptophyta > Magnoliopsida > Fabales > Fabaceae > Stylosanthes > Stylosanthes scabra. The sequence goes on along the minus strand of JASCZI010121151.1, from coordinate 37,419 downwards.
AACTTTTACGGCTATAGTTTTCGTAAAACCTTTTCTTTAAAAACATTTTCTTGTGTGTGTGTGAGAGAGATAATGAACTTTGGTTCTTGACAAGAAGTTTACCTAAATCCTAAGATACTAAACCATCTTCAAAGCTTGCGGACTCGTCTTCTTGTCTTATTGCTTGCTTCCAACGCTTATCCTCAACTTCAATGTTTGTCATTCATCAAAACCTGATCAAATGAACTTATGCATATTGTAACATGGTTAACAAATCTGGTTCTGTTTTATATGAAAATTCAGTTATGTTCAAGAAGAAGAAGAAGAAGAAGAAGAAGAGGAAGAGGAGAAAGATCATCAACAACAACATCAACAACATAACAGAGGGGGAGGAGGAGGAGGAAGAAGAAGAAGAGGAGGAGAAAGTGGAAGAAGAGGAAGAAGAAAATTACGACGATGGTGGCAGCAGAGACAACAACGATGACGATGACGGCGACAGCGATAAATATTACAGAGACGGCAGTAATGGTGACACAGTAGGAGGAGGAAGAGGAGGAGAAAGAGGAGAAGAAGTTGCAAAAATGGGGAAGAGGAAGCACGTGTGTTTTTCACGCACTGTTGGTGAGAGTGGGTTATGAATGCTTTGTTGGACTTGGTTGTGTAGCATTATTGTATAAAAATATGTGATTTATGTGACATTGAATATTACATTTATGAATATAGAAAACATTATTATAAACTAAATCAAGAAGAGAAGAATCACTATCTTGATATGTACATAACTAAATTACCATATCCTGCCAATGAAATACTTATGGGAAGATTTTTAAGAGAAATAGATAAGGGAACTATTGAAAATAATTTTGAAGGAGCTACATTATAAGAGAGGAAATAAAAGAAAGATGTATGCAAGAAGCTACTTTAAAAGAATTTAGAAAGATAGTTAACATCTACTGTCAAGATAATAAAGAAATTCCACAAAAATATGGATGTAATAAAAACTATCAAAGTAAAAAGAAATATCAATTTAGAAAAAGAAAATATTATCCAAATAATTGATTCAGAGATTAAGTGATAGTGCCACATTTATTACTATAAAAATAGCAGGAAAATTTGTAAATGTCTTCATTGACACAGGAGCATCACAATTCTTTACTAATCCAAAATCAGAACTTGATTGGAAAAAATTAAAGAAACCATTAAAAGTAAGAATTGCTGATAAATCAATACATAAAATTGAGCAAAAGGTAGAAATGATTGAAATTTTTATTCAAAACGGTAGGTTTATTGTACCTTCTGCATATATGCTAGACTTGGGAATGGATTTTATTATAGGAAATAATTTTCTAAATCTCTATCATCTATTTGTTCAGGAGTTAACGTACATAGTCTTAAAAGCCCCATATAATTCATCAGTAAACCAAAAATCAACTCGAATAAAAATTCCAACTACAACTATAGACAAAATTTTAAAATTTAAGATTTTAACCATAAAAGAAAAATGTTATTTAAACCTATATTTTCAAATAAATGTTTCAAAAAATAATCATGAAAAAAGAGTGGAGGAACTTTTAGGCGAAGTATGTGCAGATAACCCATTGGATGTTAAGAATACTAACAAAGACATAAGTATAAAACTAAAAGATCAAGGAAATAAATGTCTCGAATAAGATTCTCTATTCTACAAAAGATAGATAAGAATTCTCATTAGAATGTAAGGATCTCCTTGAAAAGGGCATAATAAGATTGACTAAAATTCCACATGTTGTGCCTTTTATGTTGAAAATAATAACGAAATAAAACGAAATAAACGAGGAAAAAAAGAATGGTGATTAACTATAAAAAGATGAATGAAGCAATTACTGGAGATGCTCATAAACTTACAAGGAAAGATTTAATTTTAGAAAAAATTAGAGTAACTTGATTTTTATACGTTGATGCAAAGTCTGGATACTGGCAATAATGTCTAGATAAAAAGACAAAAAAAATTAACAATCTTTACATGTCCAACAAAAGAATCCATAAAAGTATTACTTTATGAATGGAACGTATTACCATTTGGGTTAAAACAAGCTCCAAGTATTTATCAAAGATTTATGAAAAAAAATCTAAAAGATTTAAATTAATTTGTTCTTGTTTATATCGAAGATATATTAATATTTACAAAACAAGATAAAGAAGACCATCTTCAAAAGTTATTAATAGTTTTAGAAAGATCTAAATAAAAATGATTAGATCTTAGTAAAAAGAAAGCAAACATAGCAAAACAAGAAATTGAATTTCTTGGATTAATATTTTCTATCCTAGCACTACAACATTTCCGTCAGATACCGGCGGTTTTTTCACAATGGTTTTTTGAAACCGCCGCTAATCGTCATTTAGCGGCGGTTCGTGCGGCGATTTATGCAATTGGTCGACAAACTTTTGCGTTTAGCGGCGGTTTTGCCATAACAAGGGTAAAAAGCGCAAGGACACCAATTGGTGGAACGTTGAAGTGATCGGTGCTTTTTTTCTACCCTACATATCTAGATTCTTTCAATAATGTATTTCACTGGTCCTCCGGTGAGAAACGACTACTGGATTTAATATTAGTGTTTTTTTTTTTAAATTAGAGGATGGGGTTATAAGATTGTTGAAACAAACTATGTCTAAGGCTGTTACAATCCCTCCTGGTAGGAAAATTGTTCTAAGATTTAACGAGTCGCACCAAGTAGTAGGTGAGGGAGGCGGCTTATTGAGTAGTTATTTGGGGGGACTAGGTGCAGTCGTGCAGACTTCAAGAAATTTCCAATAAGTATGAAGAGTTGGCATGAAATGAAAGAATATAAGGAGTTCATATACAACGACGTTATCAAGGTAGATTAATGGTTTTTATCTTGAAATGAAAAGTTTGGAATTCTAAATAACATTGAAATTTTTGTGCAGCGAACCTTTCATTTTGAAGACACGAAAGGTGAAATCAAGAAGGTTATCCTAGCAAGGTTGGGAAAGCTTTGGAAAAACACTAGATCGAACCTGTTTCACACTTTTTATGATGAAACGAAGTCTTTAGATGAAAATGTCAAGAGCCATAAGCCTCGTGGAATGGATCTAGAACATTGGAGATTTTTCCTCAAGTACTGGTTGAGTGAAAAAACGCAGGTAATCATCATTTAACTTGAATCCTTGTCTGAACTAAATTAATTTCTTTTACACTAGTAGTAGGAAAAAAAAAAGCTAATGTGTCAGTATAATTAAAAAAATGTAATGCATATTTCATAGACCAACATGATTACTAATTCATTCTACTATAGACGACAAGTTTTTTTTTAATGTCCATGTTTTAGCATCAGTTAGAAATTAAAATAGCTGTTCACATAATTTTATTTATACTTCCAACATTAGATGATTTGCTTATGCTATATACTAGTTGGTGATTGAATTGTTCCAAATTTTGTTTGTAATTCCTATTTATGATGGTACATTAGGAAAAGTGTAGGAAAAACACAGAGAATCGTTCCAAACAGATGTATACTCATACGAGGGGATCAATGACATTGGCTCGACGAAGGGAAGAGGAGGTATGTAACATCTTGATCCATACATCATTTTCACATGCTCCACTAAAATGTATCTCTTTGTATATCTAATTTATCTCCTGTTAATTATTTGAACTAAACTCCTGCCTAGTTAAGTTCTACTGGTTCTTGTAGCTTTAATTTTTTTTTATAAGTTGGCTGATTTCATGTTTGCTGCTTATTAATTTATGTGTGAATTAAGAGTTCTTATTTTCTAACTATATCGTACAATTTTCAATTGTCAAAGGAGCATAAGCAAGGGAAAAAATTTAGCAGAGGGGAGATTTGGACCATGACGCATAAGAAAAGCGATGGATCATACATTTATGAAGATGCACGGACTATTGTTGTAAGTATTGTGTACCAGATACGCAAATTTGCAATTTTTAATTCATGTTGGTCTTGTTTAATATATAATCTTGTAACTGTTGATTTATTTTAGGAAGCAATTCAAGTGATTGAGAGTTGTAATCAATCAACCAAGGAGTTATCCCAAAATGACTCGCTTGTGCAAGTACTCGGAAAAGAACACCCAGAACGTGTTCGTGGTGTGGGTGTCGGATCGTGCCCTACTCAGATCATTAAGCATGGCACACAGTAAACTAGTTTTGCGTCTCATGTAGATGTGAGGAGTACAAGAGGGAGATTATTGAGTTGAAAGCAGAGGCTGCCGAAAAAAAGAAGAAGAGACAGTCGATGAAAAAACTTGTGAGATATCTACTCCAACAGTAAGGAGATAATTTACCTCCCAACATTGCTGCAGAGATGAACTCCTTGAGATACTAAATTTTATTTAAAAAAAATAGATCGCGGTTTAGCGGTGGTTTCGAACCCGTACTAAAATGGCCGCACAAAACTAATCAGAATGGACAATAATTTGTTGAGCGGCAGTTTTAAAACGGTTTTAAAACTGCCGCTAAATATCAGGAGTTCAAATCGTTGATCTTGTTTAGCGGCAGACATGAACCGCCGCTAATCAGAAACCAATTTAGCGGTGATTTTTCAGCGGTTGAACAAAACTGCCGCTAAACTGTTTACCAGCACTCGTATAGGCGATGGTTTTAGAACCGCCAGTAAACGGCTGGAAAATCGCCGCTAAACAATTGGAAAACCACCGCGAACTGACGGAAACCTTGTAGTGTAGGAAGATTAAAATTGAAACCAAATGTCCTAAAAAAAGTATATTTATTTCCCAATAAAATGGAAGATAGAAAACAGCTACAAAGATTTTAGGATGTATAAATTATATTTCTGATCAAGGATTTCTAAAAAATATAACAGATTATACAAAATAGTTATTCCCAAAATAAGTGTTAAAAAAGAATAGAAATGGGAAGAAGATGATAGTACACAAATACAAAAAAATTAAAGATCTATGTAAAAACCTTCCAGAACTTTATGTTCCAGAAGAAAATGAACGCTAAGAAAGCTAATAAAAGCTCGGAACAAGAGAAAGAATCAGTAGATTCTAAGTATTTCTCAAAGGAATTTCTTTGCAGTCTCTCAGGAACATTTACACCAACAGAACAGAGATATACAACACATGAAAGGAGACATTAGTAGCAATCAAAACCCTTAAAAAATGGAAATATGATCTTCTTCCAAAAGAATTTACTTTACGAACAGATTCATGTTATTTAACAGTTTTATTCGATATAACTTAAAAGTTGATTATAATCGTGATCGGTTGGTAAGATGACAGTTATTTTTATTACAATATCCAATCAAAATTGAATACATTAAAGGTGATAAAAAAAAAATGTCACTGCAGATACATTAACAAGAGAATGTAGTTCGTCTACAATGTCTTAAACCAAGAAATCCAAAAATATGAGTAGGAGCTCGAACAGTGTAAGAATTGTCAGGAAATAAAAGCACAAATCCAATCCCTCAAGAAGGACATGGAAGTTGTTCTGAGCAGGTCGTCGGGATGAGATTTTCCTCAAATGTGAGTACTCGGCTGAGCTCCAAAAGAGAAGATCGTACGGCTGCCGGAGCTTGGAACGGCGGGGGGGTGGACCTGCGAGGCCACTCGAACGCTCAAGTCAATAAGGAAATCACTTGTGAGTATAAGTGAGTAAAGGAGAGAAAGCATACCTTGCCTTGCGTGCGTTAGGTCTATTTATAGGGAAGTTCCAAGTTAATTATCATACCGTTTAGTGAATCCCAATAATTTGGCTGCGGTGACATGTTCTTGTCATCCCTATTATTCAGCTGTGGTTACAAGTAGTCATTAATCGTTATTTGTATTAATTTAGTCACATGTGTAAAATAGATGAATTCAACTTGTTTGGGTTAAGTTATGTGTTTGGCCAAGCTTTTATATTTTTTGGTCAATGTCTGATGAGCCATATCAGAAGCCATGGAACCTACACAAAAGACAAAATCATCAGAAATAGTTTTAGAAAATCAAACAATTGCAGACATTGTTAAGAAATCCTCTCAGGACAAAAAAAATATTATGTAATATACAACGTCCCCATGAAAGGAGTCTATGATGCTTGGGAAAAGGCAGCGCCAAACACACATCAATCTAAAATAATTCATAAAGAAGAATTCCTAACTTTAGAAGAAGCAAAAGCATCCCTAAGAGAGTATGAAGCTCTACATCCAGAGAAAATTTTAAGAAGAGCAAAAAAAGTTCCAATTCAAGCTCAAGAACATGAATAATGAGAAATATCCCGACAAGAGCTGAAGTTAATGAAAAGAAAAGGGTCTGTAGATCAAATTTCGGATAAACCCGTAATCTAGTTCTAAATTGGATTGAAGAAAAACAAGCAACACTAGGATACTATCCTATTGCTAAAGAATAGCTAACAAAGCTGGTTATTCCTCTCCACTAGATACGTATCAGCTTTTTCAATATGGATTAATTGATACAATTATGATATTTAATTATTTAAAAGTTATCAGTAAATTTCCTGCATGTTTTGTTGATGCAATAAGAAGATTTAAAAATATGATTGACAATGTAAATCCAAAGGATGTATCTCTAAAATTTACAAATAGTCGACCTATTTTTAATGATGAAGGAGAATGCTTGGTACCAGCATACCAAGTAACTTTTATGTTCGTATTTCCAGAAAATTTTCAACCAATTGAATAAGTTCAAGACTTGTCTATTTACAATCATGAAGAAAGACTTGCGAGCACGCTAGAAAGGGTCTTTGAAAGAACGCAAAAAAACTACCAAGAAATCTCGCACAAGGATTAATTATAAAAGCAGAAAGACTCTGCTTGTGTTCAGTGAAAGAAATAAAATTGAAGAAAGAGAGATGAGATTCTTAGTAGAATTTGAATCAGCATTCTATAATTTGTCTGGACTATTAGAAAAGCTCCCTAAAGGGATAAAAATCAATTTTTGCTATTTGATAAAAGACAGAAAAGACCACATGTGCCAGTTGTGCGTTACAAAAATGTATGAAGAAAGCAATAATGAAGTTGGGACCACCCATGTGAAGAAAGAAGAAGAAAAAGACAAGGCATCTAACACATCTCTCAACATTATTATAGAATAATGTAAGGCGCCAATAATGTAGTTGTGCAAGTAGTGCAAAATGATGTAAACAATGATCATAAAAGGGGTAAGGATAAGATTTGTCCATCAAACCCAACCATTATAAACAGAAGTAATAAGTCACTTGGGAGGGTATCAAAAATCAGAAAGCAGAAGGATAAGAGTACTCAGAAGCTAAGGGAGCAAGGAGGAAGTTGCCCAGACAATTCTAAAGTTTGAGACCAAAAACTTTTCTTAGAGGAAAAATAATTTAAGGATCTACCCTCTGGAGATAAAACATCATATGTAAAATATATTAAATAAAAGAAGTTTTTCTCCACAAGGTACTTCTACCCCTTAATCTTTTTCTTTTGTTATATAATATTTTGAATTATCTTGAAAATTTAGAGATAACAAAAGAATCTGATTATTATAAAATAATTGCATTATTAGATATTGAAAAACAAGTTGTTTTAAAATTAAAATTAAATCTAAAATCAAATAAAAATTTTAAACAGAATTCTCTAAAAGAGCTATGTAATAGAAAAAAATTATAATATATTATGAAAAAATTTCATTAGTAAGAATAAGATTTGTCCATCAGACCCAACCATTATAAACAGAAGTAATAAGTCACTTGGGAGGATATTAGAAATCAGAAAGCAAAAGGCTAAGAGTACTCAGAAGCTAAGGGAGCAAGGAGGAAGTGGCCCAGATGATTCTGAAGTCTGAGACCAAAAACTTTTCTTAGAGGAAAAAAAATTTAAGGGTCTCCCCTCTGGAGATAAAACATCATATGTAAAATATATTAAATAAAAGAAGTTTTTTTCCACAAGGTACTTCTACCGCTTAATTTTTTTCTTTTGTTATATAATATTTTGAATTATCTTGAAAATTTAGAGATAACATAAGAATCTGATTATTATAAAATAACTGCATTATTAGATATTGAAAAATAAGTTGTTTTAAAATTTAAATTAAATCTAAAATCAAATAAAAATTTTAAACAAAATTCTCTAAAAGAGCTATTTAGTAGAAAAAAATTTATAATATATTATGGAAAATTTATGTTAGAAGCATCAATAAAGATAAAATCTACAAATGGAGAACTTGAAATAGCTTTAATAAATGATGAATAAATTAGTAGACAAATTAAAAAAAAAATTAAGGATCAAAAGATCTATAATTGGATGAATTCATATTAGTATTAATTAAATCCACGTACATGAAAGTATTAATTCTCCAATAAATCTAGTAATTTGTGATAAAATAATTGTTGATCCAATAGATCAAATTATAGAAATTGTTGATGGAAATTTAGCAAATGTAAATGTTAAATTTAATGTCCACATTGGATATGATATATCTTTATCAAATGAAAATCTTAAAAGATCAATCAATTTAGCTTATAAATTTCATAGAGAATATTTAATACAACAAAATGATGAACTATTTTTAATTACATATGCTATAAACTATGCTTTAGCCAATAGTCATCATAGCATAACATTCAAAAATAAGGGGAAAAAGTTATGTTGATGAATTATTTCAAAAAATTGTTAAAACTAAAATATCGAGATATAAAGTAATATTAAATCCAACTCCTCTATTAATAAAAGAATCACCCGAAAATTTTTTTCTTCAAACTTTTAGATCATAGAATATAAAATTAATAGTTCTTTAAGTTCATCAAACCCAAAAATTTTAAATAGCAAAGATTCTGAAATAAAAGAATTAACAAAGAAAGTTAAAAACCTAACTAAAACACTCAATAAAAAAATATAAAAAATGATAGTATAATGTATATAGTTATAAGAGAAACTGAAGAAATATTTACAATAATACCAATAATGATATGGGAAGAACTTTATAATGACACTTAACAAAGAAGAAATTTATGTTTCTTATCAACACAAATTAAAAAAAAAAAAAAACACTTTAAAAGAAAAAATCGTTTAAAATTCTTATGATTTTCATGAATAAATAAAGAAGCTTTCAAAGCATTAAAAATAGCATATAATAACCTTAAACAAGAAGTCGAAGAACCAGAAAAATTAATAGAATCATTAGAAAATAGTTATAAATCAATGATAGAATTTGCACAAATTTTAGAATAAATAAAGTTAACTCATCTTAATAGGAACAATACTTATCAGAATAAAAAGATTTTTAAAAATTGAATTAGTAGAGATAAAATGGAGTTTAGAATTTACAGAAATTGATAATTATAATAGTGACATAGAAGATTATCTAGATTATGAAGCCTAAAAATATTGAAAAACCAGAAAATAAAATAAAAAGACAAAGAGCAAGAAAATTAAAAGATAAAATAAAAGAATTAAAAAGTGAATTATAAACTCTACAAAGAGAAATAGATGAATTAATATGGAAAAAGATAGAAATAAGTATAAAAATAGATAAATTAAAACTAAATTTAAGAACTTATAAAAATACCAGGAATAGCCGATGGAAAATAAGAAGATATTATAGAAGAAAGAAAATATGTGATAAATCAAATAAAATATTATGAAAGTAAGCTTGAAAATATTGAAAGACATAAAGAATAAAGAAGAAATAGAAAAATTATGTAAAGAATGCATTAAAAGTCTAGAAAAAGAATTAGAAGGTTATAACGAAGAATATAAAGATTTTTGTGAAAATAATAAATCTTTATTAAAAAAATTAAAGAATTGGTGAAGAAAATAAAGATTTTGTGAAAATTAAAAAAATTGGTATCAGAGTAACGACTTAAAAAAATGATAACAACGCTTTTTGAAAAATTTGTATAGCTAAGATCTGTACTGTAATAGCTCCGTTTTATATTTACATAAAAAATAAATTTAATTTTTTTATTTAATTATTTTACAATCAAATCAGTCGTAATAATCTTCATATAATTAGTTAGTGTTAATGATTATTAAGAAGTTAAATATAAGACTCAGATAAGTTTTAATTTTCTATAAATATGATAAAAATTAATAGTATTTATAAGAAATTATGCATTAATATAATATACATAGAAAATAGAAATAAAATAATGAATTTCAAGAATATTAGTAATTTTGAATTTATGAAATAAAAAATAAAAAATTTATTCAAAAGATCAATTTGATTTATGTTTGTTTATTTTATGACTAAAATGAGTCTCAGAGTAAAATTTTAAAAGTTTATTTAAATTATATACAATAATAACATATCAATTATATGTGGATAAATAGTATTATGATATGTGGATGAATCAGATGATGACATATGACATTGTTGTCCACGTGACTAAATTTGTTTCTAACACATAGCACTGACCATTTACGTCAACATATCGTTAACGAAAAATTACAGAAAGACCAATATAAGTCACGAAGTGAAATTTTTTGGGGCCAAATTGAACAAAATGAAAATTAAAGGAACAGTGTGATATGCAAGTCAAGTTTCAAGATCAATTTAATATTTAACTCATAATTCTATAGTGCTTCAATTGCATTATCTCTAGCATGTGTATATTGTCCAGATTAAACTAGTAAATATTTAAATTTAAATTAATTCTCGAAATTTAAATCGTAATTATCTAGGAACCAACAAGAATCATGAATTAAAATTTTGTGGATCAAATTGAATAATTTAAAAATTTAGGAGTTATTTTAAATTACTGTCCAAATATTGGGGCAATTTTAACTCTATTTCACTCTGTCCATCAAGTATAAAGCATCTCCACGCTGTAATTAACCAAGAAATTTATATATGATTAAAGAAGAAGAACATTAAACAACACCGTCCTCTACGGCTCTACGTCTTTCAAAATTTCCCACCTTCATTGCTAAATGTCTTCAAACTAAGAACTACTTATTTTTCTCGGTGACTTCTTGTTCTTCTTCCTCCACCCTCATGATTCATGAGTTCAAACTCACACTCAAACTCAAGCCGCCACCACGCAAAACAACCACATTCACCCATTCTCCCCAACACCCTCCTCCTCTTCCTCTCGCACCCCACACTTTCCCTCTCCCTTCTCTCCAATGCGGAACCTTGCTTCAGTCTATCACCAACTCCAAGTCCCTCTCGCAGGCCAAACAGATCCACTGCCACGTCATCAGATGCGGCACCCTCCTCGACAACACCTACCTCAGAACAAAGCTCGCTGCTTGCTACGCTTCATGTGGCCGCATGACAGTAGCACACCACGTGTTCGACGAAATTTCCCTGAAGAACTCCTTTTTGTGGAACTCAATGATTAGGGGTTACGCTTGTAACGGTTCTCCGTGGAAATCCCTTTTTATGTACCGTGAGATGTTGAGTTTTGGTGTCAAGGCTGATAATTTCACGTACCCTTTTGTTCTCAAGGCGTGTGGTGATCTTTTGCTTGCTGAGATGGGTAGAAAGGTTCATGCTTTGGTTATGGTTGATGGGTTTGGGTCTGATACTTATGTGGCAAATTCGCTGGTGTCGATGTATTTCAAGTTTGGTGAAATCAGGGTTGCGAGTTTTCTGTTCGATGAAATGCCACAGAGGGATTTGAGTTCGTGGAATACTTTGATATCAGGGTATGTGAAGAATGGTGAGGCAAGGGTTGCTTTGGGGGTTTATGGTTCCATGAGAAGTGCTGGTGTTGTTGGAGATGGGACTACTTTGCTTGCACTCCTTTGTGCTTGTGGTGATCTTATGGATTTAAGCATGGGGAAAGCAGTTCATGGCTACATTGTGAGGAATGGTGGTGAACTGTGTAATGAGTTTTTGATGAATTCTCTCATTGACATGTACTGCAATTGTGATTCGGTGTGCGCTGCAAGGAAATTATTCGAAGGATTGACAGTGAAGGATACCGTGTCTTGGAATTCTTTGATTTCTGGTTACGAGCAACATGGAGATGCTTTTGAAGTTTTGGAGCTTTTCAGTCAGATGTTTATAGGAGGTGTGATTCCTGATGAGGTGACTATTATTTCTGTACTGGGAGCTTGTAATCAAACCTCCGCCTTGCAATTAGGCTCATCAGTTCACTCATATATTGTCAAAAGGGGTTTTGATATAAATATTGCTGTGGGAACTGCCCTTATTAGCATGTATGCTAACTGTGGAAGTTTACTTTGTGCACGTCAAGCATTCAATGAGATGCCAGAAAAAAGTTTAGCTTCATGGACAGTTATGGTTACAGCATTTGGAACTCATGGGAGGGGAAAAGAGGCTATCTCCCTCTTCTATGAAATGTTAGGTCAACATATTATTCCAGATGAAGCCATGTTTACTTCAGTTTTATCGGCTTGCAGTCATTCTGGATTAGTCCATGAGGGTAAAGAAATATTCTATAAAGTGATAAGAGACTACAATTTGGAGCCTGGACACACTCAATATTCCTGTTTGGTTGATCTACTTGGCAGAGCAGGGAAGTTAGATGAAGCATATTCAGTTATAAACAACATGAGATTGGAACCCAACGAGGATATATGGACTCCTTTCCTTTCGGCTTGTAGATTACACCGGAACCTCAAGTTAGCTGAGATTGCAGCTGAGAAACTTTTTGAATTGAATCCAGATGGAGTAAGCGGTTATGTTTGTCTTTCTAACATATATGCGGCTGAGAGACGGTGGGAGGATGTTGGAAAGGTGAGGGAATTA
>JASCZI010121151.1:11234-24770 GCA_036250425.1 Stylosanthes scabra | reverse complement strand
GTTACAGCTTTGTTGAGCTAAATAAGATGGTTCATCAATTTTTTGTTGGAGATAAATCACACCCAAAATCAGATGACATTTATGCCAAATTGAAAGAACTGAATGACCAGCTTAAAAAATGTGGGTACAAGCCTGAAACTAGTTTAGTTCTCTATGATGTTGAGGAAGAAGTAAAGGAGAGGATGCTCTGGGATCATAGCGAGCGGTTGGCTCTTGCTTTTGCTCTTATCAACACTAATCCGGGGGCGACAATCAGAATAACCAAGAATCTTCGTGTGTGTGGTGATTGCCACACAGTGATAAAGATGATTTCTAAACTCACAGGTCGAGAGATCGTTATGCGAGATATCAGTAGGTTTCACCATTTTAGAGATGGAATCTGTTCATGTGGTGGTTATTGGTGAGTTTATGAAAAGTTTGAGAAGTAGCACATTCAAAATAATGAAAACAGACATGCATTTTTGGATGGAAGTTTGATAATGACACATGCTGTTAGCATATATAGCAAATTGTGGATTTAGTCCAACATCTGCAGTCTCAAGGGATTTTGGAATTGTCACATTGGGTGGCAGCGTTGGTAGCCGGTGGAGGAGCGGCCGTGAAGGGGTGGGAAGGAGCGGTGTTGAAGATAATGATAATGCTGGTAAAAGCATTGAAGTGGATTGATCGTGAGAAAGGATGGTGGGATGGAGATGGTGGTGAGGATGATCACGTAGTTTGGAGATTTTGGTTATTTTTTAACAGGTTAACCAAAATTTAGCATTTGCTTATTCTTGTCGAATGATATTATTTTTTCAATAATTCTACGTGAACAAGTAGTTTTGACCAACCAAGTCCAACCAAGTCATTTATTTCTATGTTAAATAGAAGATTATTTTAATGTCAAATAGAATTTTATTTATGTATAATTTTTTATACTATTTGACACCGAAATAATATTCTATTTAATATAGAAATAAATCACTTAGTTGAATTTGATTAGTCAAAACCACTTATTTAAATAGTATTATCTACGTACAAAGTTAGTTTTATTTTTTTTTTATGGTAATTACAAATTCATAGGTTCAACTTTTTTTTCCTTTTGAATATGTTACTTAACTGTATAGGCCAATTCTCATGTACCATACCTGTTACACTCATGACTAATTTGCCTAACTTTTTTTTTCTTATATATATGAATATTAAATGAGTAGTTACCCAACATTTTTTAAAATTCAACATTTTAGTTTTTCAAAGTTTTAAAATATACAAAAATAGTTCTTTACCATTTACTTCCGTTGGACAATTTTTTTATAATTTTTATTGGGTGAAGGATAACACCCTCCCCAAAATTTAAAAAATCTTAACATAGTCCCTTAAAAAAAATTATAAAACAGTCCATTTGATTTTGTTTGTTTTCTAAGAGAGATTATATTATATAGGAAATAAATATTAAGGATTGTTTTGTGTATTTTAAACTATGTGGGTTAAAATATTTGATTTTAAAAACCTGAGATACTGATTTCAATAATTACTCATATTAAATATTTAAAAATGGTTAGCTTTTATACCTTTTTAAATTAAATATTAATTTTTAAATTTTTAAGCAAATTAATCTCAACGCAGTCCTAGAAAATTATAAAAATTTAAAAAAGTTTATTTCTGTGTATTTCCTAAGAGGGAGATTATAACAGAAATAAAATGTTAAAAGATTGTTTCGTGTATTTTGAAACCTAGGGCTAAAATGTTTGATTTTAAAAAATTGATAGACTATAATAATTACTCATATTCGAATAAATGGTACAATGATGTCCATTGGTAAGTTTAACTAGGCCTGGCAATGGCTAGAGTAGAATTTAGTTCCAATCGTAATCCTATCCGCAGGTTGATTTTTTATTTATATTTCAATCCTACTTTAACCTTACCCGCACTCAACCCGCGGATACCCACCTCTACCTGCGAGTTGACAAAAAACAGCAAATTAAATAATATTAAAAATATAACTAGAAGTTCTTTAAAGACTCTATAATACGTTAAACATATAATTTAAAAGCACAACTTAAACAACATAATCAAATCACAAACAACATAATCATCAAGTGAGTTTGATGTTCTTGAAATTTGTGAGTGTTTGAATCTGAGAGAGATTAGGGTTGCCGTTGTAGAGTGTGGAGTGAGAGGTTTAGAAATTAAGATTTGTAAAATTTCATATTTATACATGTAAGTAAATGAAAGAGGTTTTACATATTCAATGTATAAAAATTACAAAATAAAATTATAGTTGAATCATTAAGGCCCTTTTATATAATTAAGAAATCATCTCTAATAATAACATTTTTTTATAAAATTATGTATTATATATGGGATGTGGGGTTGGACGGATAGGGTTGAGGCTAAACCCTAATCATATCCTAACCGCAAGCAAAGCCGCTCCGCTCTCAACTCATTCCGCTGCGGGTAGGGTTGGCAACCTGATCCGAGCGGATTGGATAGAGTTGGATACTCGCTGATAGGCCATACCCTAACCGCAAGCAAAGCCGCTCCGCGCTCAACCCGTTCCGCTGCGGGTAGGATTGGCAACCTGATCCGAGTGAGTTGGATAAAGTTGGATACTCGCTGATAGGGTTAGTATTGTCACCCCTAAATTTAACTCACTCGGTCATAAAGGGAAAAAAAAAAAAAGGAAAAATGGAGAGAGTGACAACGTGAAAATAGAGAATAATGAGCTAGAGGAGGAAGGAGAATGAGAAAAAGAGGGTGCTACCATGGATAGAGTCAAACTTACATAAGGGTATTATTTATTCAAAAATACGTATCTCATAAACGAGTATAATTTTTAAAAAATTAAAGGCACGGATGTACTTTTCTCTATTTTTAACTTTTTAAGCAAATTAGATATCAAATTTCAGACAGCATAGTAATTACTATAACATAAATGCATTTTATTGATCACATCATGATTTGTCCCACCTTCCTACTCCCGTCATATTTATATTGATTTGAAAAATTACTTAAATTAAATTTTAACAACTTTTACTTAAAACAAATCAGTTTTTAATAAAAGTTTTTTTTTTTTTTTTGATAACTTGGTCTGTTATTTTTTAAATTGTTAGACAATTTAGTTTCTAATACTTTTTTAAGAAATGACAAAAGAATCCTTAATCATTCTAAAATTTTAAAATGTCTAAAATTTTTAAAAATAATTATTAAAATATCAAGAACCAATTTATTTTTAAAACTAATTTATGTAAACCAAATTTGTTATGAACCAATATAGGCAGGGTATTACTCAATTGATTTTCTTGTCTGAACTATAATGTTATGGAAATGGAAATCATACTTTCTGATATAAGATCACAGAAAGCAAACAAGTCGTGTCATTGACATTGATACAAGTATGCACAACATACACATGTTTGAAGTTTGACATGGCTGTTCTCTCAGAAGAACATCAAACAACACTGGCCCCTACATTTTTCAAATTTTCCCACCTTTATTGCTAAGATATGAATCTTCAAAGCTAAAATATTACAACACAAACATGACAACCACGCAGTTGAAACCAGATGAGAGTGCAGAGGAGAATTTAGGCATCCGATACCATGGATCGGAGAACGATTTTGAAGTTAAACTTGATGCAAGTTAAGAGCTCATTATTGTCATCCTTCAGTGTCATCTTCAGATTGTAGGATCCCTGAAGAGAAACAAAAATTGCAGTGAAAATTAGGAAATGAACCCAGCAATGATTGGACTTTAAAATGTTTACCTCCACAGGGAATATTGCTGTCAAAGACAGGATAGCTAAAGCAACAAAAACACGAATGCTAGTAGTTCTATGCGCAATCTCTCGAGAAATACTTGCATGCTTTTAGAACGCAGTTCATGTATGTTTTAGGAACATCTACAGCCATTCATTTTCATTTATAATATTTAAAAGTTACACAAGTTGATCATTTTCCCATATAATACACAAGTCATCTCATTGCACAGCCATACTATTTCATCAAAAAGCATGTTTGCTCCACTTCATTAGAGGAATTACCTTATTCCAATAACTTAATAACTCTATGCAAGTATAACCACACATAGGAATGGATACTGGGAAATGGGCTGTCCGCTGTTTACACGACTATAATAGTAAAAAGAGTCGAAAAGAAATTTGTAAAACTAATTAACTAACTGTAACTCTGTAAGGAACCTTCATGCTAGAAGATTGCACTAAAACACAGAAATTCATCTGAAATTAACACTGAAATTGCAAGAACAATGCAATGTGTATGGCAACTCAGAAGGCCAAATCTCACATATCATTGAGTATTAGAGAGACTGAACACTCTCCCGAGTGTCATCCTCATAATGTCATCTCATCCTTTATATAGTTCCCTCCTCTTGTTAATATCCTCTCATTCCCTTATATAGTTCCCTCTTCTTGTTAATACCAGAATACTGTCTCCTCTCAGACTATTAATCTACTCAGTTTAATACTGTCTCCTCTTATTCTTCTTGTTAAGCAAGATAGTTAGAAAACACACCCAGACTATTAATTTACTCAGTTTAATACGTCCCTGGTTTATCATTGACTAGGCTCTTGACACTAAAATTAAAGCAAAAACAAGGTTAATCGAATCAACAACCAAGCCATGCTCCACTGCATGAGGTTGATAGAATGCATCACATCACTGTTAGATATATGAAGACTACAAAAATGCATTTAAACTAAACCACTGTTGTGAAAGCTCTTTTATAATGGTTTCTCCAAAAGTTTTCTCATGTCTTCCTCCACCACAATTACTCAGGTTACCTCCATTTCTTTTGCTAGAGCCTTTATAGGTCTTCTTTTCATATGTCCAAATCATCCTACAAGAATTTCCATAACCATCTCCTTAATAGTCATTACTTGCCTCAATGATTTTTCTTCTGTTGTCCACTCACGAACTGAACCTCTATTTGTTGCTCGCAAGGGCATTCCAGTTCACTTCCCAACACCCCCCACCCAAAAGAAAAAAACAAAAGAAACACAACAGAAAAAAAAAATGTTTGTAACTAGTTTCATTTTATCACCAAGCCAGAATCATATCTGAGTATCCCAAAGGCTTTGTAAGATTGGCCAAATACTAGTTTTGTTCAAATCCAATCTCACTTTATAGTAATAGCAGCAATAAACCTACTTTTTAAACTGAAAATTTCATTTTGGCAGAAGAATAAAGTAGATGACCTCCTCAAATGTATATTGTATACCACACAATTCAAAAGGGAAGATTGAGTAGCATGCCCAAGACAAATTTGCAAAGGTTGAATAATGAAAAGCTTATCATCCAAATCAAAGTTGAATAGTGAAGGTTTTTTTCATGATACTATGATAAGATCATACTTTTAGAATCTCTTAGCATTGGCAAGACATATGTGTGTATGAGACAAATAAAAACTAACCGGTGGAGTTATTGAAGGCAACGTTTGGGTGTGGGAAATCACAAAGTCCCCGGAAGAGACAGGGCAGGAGGATACTTCATCACAAAAATTATGATTTTCGGTATGGATAGGTACCCCGAATAACGAAACTGTAATTACCAAGTCCCCTCCAGAAATAGCTTGACCTGCATGAAGGACAAAAGGAAGTATACTCATAATTCAGTACAATAATGCATGATACATTAACTTGATGAAGCAGCACCAATACAAATATTAAGAAACAAATAGTGTACTCAGAATTCAGAACATAAACAGGTAAATCGTATGAAGTCTTAGGATTTTTTGTGAACAACAGGACTTAAGGCATATTGTGTTCCTAAAACAATAATAACATGCGTATAAGTGACTAGGGCTAGAAGTGAGTTATGCGAACTCATGACTCATGAGCTATTTCTTGCTTTATAAACTACGGCCACAAGCTTTATGAGCTGAGTTTAAGCATTGAGCTCCATATTTGAGCTTTGCACTTATTTGCTAAATGAGTCAACCTTGAACTTTGTTATGTTCAACTCAGTAGCTTGTATCATATGTGCAGTGCATAATTATACTGAGAACAAATTACCTACTTATAACCATAAGCTTATTCTATACTTATACTTAACCCAACTTGACCTCAATGATCTTTTTATCTTTTATTAAGTTGTGCTTACGGCTGATGGTTCGGCTTGGTCACAACTCACAAATGAGCCAAATCATATGAGTAAAAACTAGTATTATCAGCCAAAGCTTGAATGCACTGTAATTTGCAATTAATCCAGTCCCTACTTACTACATTAGAACTCTAACATGAATTTAGAAAAATATATTATGAGAATTGGAAAAGAGAGAACAAAACAAGAGAAAAGCGTGAAGAAGATGGATTACCAGAAGCAGCTTTAATTTTAAAGGTAGCAGGGCTGCCACTAACCACAGGCTCTGGAGATATTTCAACTGCAGAAACCTTCACATCATAGTTTACCTTCTTATCTGCATAGATTTTGAGTGTGAAAATAAAGCAAACAAAATAATAAAAAATAAGCAAAAAAGAGATAGCACAATCCAAAAACAAATCCGAATCAAACGTTGACCAAAGGTCAACAACAATGAAGGATCACACTCGCACATGACCTAATCAAACACAAAAATCACGAAACTCAATTTACATCAAAATGTAGCAGTTTGCAACAAAAACCTAAAAATATCAAACTTCTAATTTATCCCTTCAGAAATCCATCCGATAGAATCAAGTCAACTGTAACATCCAGAACTGCAAGACTATTCAATAACAACGCTAAATAGAAAACTAATTCGTTATCTCGAAACTGATCGAGCCTTCTCGAGAAGTATTTTTCAATTTTTTTTTTTAAAAAGAGGGAAAAGAAAAAAAGAAGAGCATAGTTAAAAGAGAAGGTGAAGAAGCGGTAGTAGAAGAAATAGATACCGCAGTAACTAAATTTGACATTGGCATGAGCGCGAAAGGATGAAAGTAGGAAGATGGATAAGCAAAGAAGAATGTTGAGCTTTGGAAAATCCATGGAGTTTCCGTTACAGTGGAACTCAGAGGAACTCAAAGGGAGAGGAAATAATAGAGAGAGAGCGAGAGAGAGAGAGAGATGTTGAATTAGGGGGTGTGTGTAAACTGTAGAATCCTAGGCCTACATGCTGCATTAATAATGTGCAGCGTAACGTGGTAGGTGTCTTCCCCTTACGATTTCGATTTTTAAGTGTTGACGACAAATCGAATGCAAACAAAAATACAAAATGGGAATAAAAATTATAAATAATAAATAAATAATAATTTTTGGGTTTTTTTGGTCAAAAATAATATTCGCAGCATCTTTGACTACTAGGCCCAATTTCATCCCCTCGTTTTTGAGTACTTATTTTCATCCTCTTGATACTATTGTATATTTGTATTACCAGTTCTTTTGGGCTTCTGAATGGCCCAAATCAGTTAACCTACTTGGTTCCCATATATAGTCTTATAATCGATAATACAATGTGGGTCCTGCGCCGGTTTAGAGCCGGGCACGCCAGGCTATAATCAGAAAAAAGGTCATTTGCAGCGCAATACGTGTAAAGCTAGCTCAGAGATAAGTACCAGGCATGTTAAGTGAATTTATGGATTGGTCATCTAAATGGGACTTACATGAAATATTAAACATTCTATAGGTTTATATACAAAATAAGTGAATGAATCTTATTATTTTAAAAGTCTTTTTTTTATTGATCATGTATTTTGGAGACTGATTCTTTTGCAAAAGTTATCTAACTTTATGAACACCTCTTCTAAAATTGATTTTTCTTATTGAGCTAAACCATAAAAATGTGCTCATTTTACGTTATTCTTCCCTATGGGCAACTATGATCATTTAAAAAATAATTTTTTCCACCTAAAATAAAAAACGATCTTTTTAAATTTGTATTTTGTGCTGGATTTTTTTTAATTTTTTTGCAAGAATTGGATATATGACATTTATTTATTTTTATTATTGTTATTATTATAATTATTAAATTGAGGAAGAATGTGATGAGTATATTTGACATTGATTAAGAATAAATTTATTTAGTTAGAATAAGTAATTAAAGATTAATGAATATTAAACATAAAAATAAGAAATGAGATATTGGTTAATTAGAATACACTTTATTTTGGAGATAAGGAAGATTAATTAGAAATGACACCTCACCTTCCCTAATTTTTTTTAAAAAAAATCAATTTTCAGAATATTAAAGAGATAAATAAATAAATAATAATTCATCACAAAAAATAGATAATAATAATAATAATAATAATAATAATAATAATAATAATAATAATAAATGGCTTTAAATTTTTTTCGCTCACTTCATAATGTGAAATACATCCATACTCTCACATCCATACTACAACTTGTTAGTCAACAAAAAAAAAAATCCATATAACTTGTTGGTACATAGTAGCATACCCAAACTTCACTAGGAACACTACAATTGACTGGAGTATGTGAAATTCATTTTATTATTTATATCAGTTCTATAAAGCTCAGATAATTTTTTTTGAAAAAAAATCCGTCTCAAATAAAAAAAAAAAAAAAAAAAACTTTTAAAGAATAAGACCCACTCATTGTTTTGCATATAAATTTACAAAATGTTATGAAATTTACAAAATATTTAATATTTCATGTAAACCTCATTCAAGACTCAATCACTTCCCTACCTAACATACAACTACCCTTACTCGTGTTGTAATGCAAATTAATGCAGATGGCCCCTTTTCTAATTGTAGAGGCCCTTTTTCTAATTGTAGAGGGGGCGCGCCTGACTCTAAACCGGGGCAGGCTAAAATTCACCTACAATGTTGTCCGTGTCCAAACTATTGAACACAAGCCATTTCTTGTCCTAAAAAAAAAAGGAAGGAAAACCAACCGTTTCTGTTTTAAAACAAAAGTATCTCAGATAAAAAAAAAAATAAAAAGTATCGTAATGAAGATGAATATATATATATATATAAGCCGTTCAACCGAAAAAAAAAAATTGTCCAAAAAAGAAAAAAGAAATATTTCAAATGTACGAATAAATTGGCCTTAAAGACTTAAACATCCTTGACATTTTCGGTTTTTAGGGGCACAGTACGTTCGTACTTCACTTTTATCCTGAAGAAGCAAAGCACATACCCTACTCCATACCCAATTACCCAGGCTACCCTTACTTACGAGATACTTAATCCCTCAGATTCCACACATAAAAATACGCAACTGCTTTGACTCTGAAGAAAATCCATTTCCGTAAATTACAAGAATTCAGCTCCCATGTTTGGTTAGTGTCTATCTCGGTATTTAGGTACTTCAGGTCAACAACACTCAATCATAGGAATCTTTTATCTTATCTACTGCTGGGCGCACTGTACCCTCTGTGCACCACCGGGCATGTCATCATCTTCGTCATATGCCTCCTGCTGAGCTTGCGCCTTCCTCCTTGACTCTTCCTCCATGTTGACATCATGTAGTGTGGTCTCCTCACACTCATCAAGCTCCATGTCTGTTAACTGTGAGGAAGGCTTTGGTGGCAGAACAGCTTCTAGAGCCTTAACCTGATCAGGGTTCAGAGACTCGGGGAATTCCACAGTGAAGTGGATGTAAAGCTTGCCCTTCATGAATGGTCTCTGGTATATTGGCATTCCCTCGTCATTAATTGCTTTGAATGAGTCTGCAATTATATACAATACACAAGTTAAAAATCACAAACATAATGACACAGTGCATAATTGAATGATAGAGAAAACATTTACTATTCACATACCAGGCTTGACAACTTCACCAGGGTTTGATTTGATGAGGAGTTGCCTGCCATCCAGGTGAGTGAGAACAAATTGGAAGCCACATAGGGACTCAGTCAGGGACAAAGTGTGTTCTACAAAAAGGTCTTCTGCCTTTCTTTTGAACTTGGGGTGCTCCTTCTGCTGAAGGACAAACACAATATCCCCAGTGATAGTATCTGGCTGCAAAACAGAAACAATTAAAACTCAGTACGAATCCTACAGTTTTAAGCTCAATACAGAACAACTTTAAGGGGTTCCTGGTCGACTTACAGCTTCGTCGGCTTCTCCAGGGAATGTGATCTTCTGTCCATTCTGCATACCCTTCTCCACATGGACCTCAAGAACCTTCTTCTCCTGCACAACCTTCTCTCCTTTGCACTGTGGACAACGGTCCCTGTCACTGATGGTTTCACCGGTACCCTTACATTCATTGCAAGGATGCTGCATTTGCTGAATCATAGAAGGAGCAAGGTGCCTGATGGAAACCTTCATACCAGTTCCTTGGCAACCAGCGCACTTTGTAGAATTCCCAGACTTAGACCCTTTGCTGCAAAATCCAATTACACAAACAGCCACAATAACGTAAGAAACCTTGCATATCATAATAGAGTACCAATAACATGATATGGTGATCTGATTGATACTCACCCACTGCACTTTGAGCAAAGTACGTTGCGAGAGAGTGAGAGCTTCTTTGATGTTCCGAGGTACAGGTCTTCAAGTGAGACCTTGAGGGGGTGAACCACGTCTTCTCCCCTTCTCTGCCTCCTACCTCTGCTACTACCACCTGTTCAAAGAAGCCATTAACAAATCACTCAAAACCCAAAATTAACACAACCAATGAAAGATTTCTCAAAACAGAAAAAGCCTTTGATTATGTAATCATACCTCCGCCAAAAGGACTCCCACCAAAGAAAGACTGGAAGATATCAAAGGGATCGTGGCCGCCACCGCCTCCACCCATTCCTTCTTTCAGAGCATCCTCACCATACTGATCGTAAATTTCACGCTTTTCAGGATCACTCAGAACCTCATAAGCCTGAGCAAGCTCTTTAAACTGCAACAAACCAATCCAAAACACAAATTAACAACAAGAAAAGCTTTGCCTCATGTACTTTTGCAATCTCAGTACATCAAACAACATAAACCAAAACCATGTTTGGCAACAGCCAAATCCAAAACCAAATCAGTATTTTAAACAAAAACAAAAAAATTACATAAATAACAGCTCCATAGCATAGCTGCATGTCATAAATCAGCTCAAACCAAACAAATCCCCAAACATGAATTTCACAAGAACGCACAATTTTTAACCTACCAAACCTCGAATCTCTTCTTTAAACAAAGACAAATTCAAGAACAACCTTGATTTACAAAATTCTAACACCAAATCAATTACAAAACCCGAACAATTGATCCTTTTTAACAAATTCAACAAACAAACATGTTCATATAACAACAGAGAGTAATAATCAATCAAGAACAAGGAATCCGTATACCTTCTCGGGATCACCGCCTTTGTCGGGGTGATTCTTGATGGCTGCTTTCTTGTAAGCCTTCTTGAGATCATCCTGAGAAGCGTTCTTGGAGACTCCAAGGATCTCGTAGTACCTGGTGTTATCGCTCTTCTTTGGTGCCCTCCCAAACATCTTCGTCCCTTATTGAAGAAGGTCAAAACTCAAGGCTTCGAAACCCTAACTACTTTCACTAACTGAACAAGAAAAAAGAGTTGTTGTAGTTAGAGGGTTCTAGATCTCAAAAGAGAGAAGCTAAGGTTAAAACTGCAAACCCTGGTATATATATTTATGCACGGGTTAACACTGACCACGCGAAAATAGTACTACTAGTACTCGAATTCTTTTTTTTTTTTTATTTGTAATTTTATTTTATGAATTTTAGGGTTTTTAGGTTGATGGACGGTTGCGATGGAGTGTGGAACTGTAGTTGTGTGGGTCCCACAGAAGGGTCTAGAATTTGTTGATGGGGTGGTGTCAACCGTTGGATTTGTTTGCCTTTATTGGGAAATTGTTCTAGATTCTTCCAAGCAAGTTCTATGAAGTGCTACAGAGTTCTTTTTTATTTTTTTTCTTTATTTTTTTTTATATTTATTTGCCATCAGAAGTTCAGAACCCAAACTTGATGAGCTATAGCTTCAATTTTGACTTTTTGACCTTGTAAATGAATAAGTTATTTTAAGTGTAGTTTGTATGGTAACAAAAATTTCAACTTAAAAAAAAATATGATTTTAAATGTGTTATTCAATTTTATAAAATTTATACTAATACAAATGATTAAGTTATTTAAATTTTACAAAAATTTCGTGATTTATGTATTTAATTTACTTTTTATTTTATATAAAATCTCGCTCTTTTTTAACACTTGCTAAAATTATTGATGAGTTTAAAATGGGACACAAAATTAGGTATTTATACTCGTACTCATACTATTTTTTACATAAAATTCCCTTATATATAATTGATCATCAAAATTGTTATTTTATGCAATTTTTTTAATTAATTTTAATGTGTATATTATATGTTTGTCATAGATTATGTTAAATTTATATTGCATTTATATGTTTTAATAATTAATGTGTTGAATTTTGTTGTGCCATGTTATATTTTATTTGATAGGCCACAAAAAATATTGCATTTGATTATGTTAATTGCTATAATGGTATTTTTTTATAAAAGTTTGTTATATTTTAATATTTATAAATATTTGCGGATATTCATTTATATTAAAATGAGACGAATAGAGAGTAAAGTTATAAACCGGGCACGAATAATTCATTAATTTGTAATTTAAATTTCGCTTTTTTGACTGGGCATGTAACAATTTATTGATTTACAATAAATTTTTAAATAAAATTTCAAATATGATAAATTAGTACTTGATCAGATGATCATAAGGAA
Organism: Stylosanthes scabra; assembly: GCA_036250425.1. Lineage (NCBI taxonomy): Eukaryota > Viridiplantae > Streptophyta > Magnoliopsida > Fabales > Fabaceae > Stylosanthes > Stylosanthes scabra. The sequence continues at coordinate 12,128 of JASCZI010121151.1, read as the reverse complement.
TATTGTGGGATGTGGAAAAAAAATTAAAAATTCTATTAAGCATGATATTTTATTAAACTTTTGTTTTTGAGAAATTTATTAAAATCACTTTTATTAGACAAATTAATTTATATTGTAATAATATTTTTTGAAATTCAATAGTTTTATAGTAAAATATATCAAAATTTTATTTGTTCATCAAGTACATAAAAATTTTGATTAAAATTAACAAAATAAATACTTATTTGAGCTAGTTTCTCATAAAAGATCTTTTTAGAGCTATCTTTTTTTAAAAAAATTTACAAAAATAAAAGTAATTTTATGTTTGGATATCTCATGTAATAATATCTCTTTATTTGTCAATTATATTTGGGTATAATAATATAGAAGTACTTTTTATTTATTTATTATATTAAAAACATCTTTTTTTAGTAAAAAATATCTTTTAAAAAAAATATGCAAATTGTATTTTTTGACAAAATATAATTATTTTATTCTACTAGTATTTTTACTTTTACTATTAGAAAATTTTCAATATACAAAAAAACATAAAAGATTTTTTTTTAGCCATATAATGATGCCCAAACAAGCTCTAAATAATTTATCTAAGGAAACATTGGAGGAACTAGTATTAGAAAGGTGAAAAAAATAAACTTAAATAAAAATGTGAGAAATGAAAATTGGAACAATAAAATAATAGGTAAATTATATTTTTTTGTGTAAATTATATTTTTTGTTTTTAATTCTTTTAAAAAATTTAGTCACAAACAATAATTCTAGGTGTACACCTATTTTGTCAACTAAATTTAACCAAGTCATTTATTTTTATTACAAATAAAAAACAATTTTAATCTCAAATTGGAGATTATTTATGTGCTATTTTTATGCTATTTAATATCAAAATTATTTTTTGTT
>JASCZI010121150.1:31474-48806 GCA_036250425.1 Stylosanthes scabra | reverse complement strand
GCTTATCTTTTTTCTTCTTTTTTTTTTTTGACATTGTGTGGCTTATCCCTTTTTTTTTTTTTTGTGTGTAGAGTGTGGCTTATCTTAAACAAACACAATTTTTGTCCAAAAAAAAAATAAACACACTTACCACTCATATAAGCCCTCAGCCACATGTGTTCATATTGTCCGAAATGGCTTTGCAGTTTGCACCCTTCTCGGTTTTGGTCATTAATGGGCCTAAGCCCAATGAAAATACACCCAGAACGCAGCCTGAATTGCAACGCTTTGCACCCTTTTGAATCTAGACTTCACGTCCAGAGAAACAAAATCTAGACTAAGAAACTATTAAGTTTAGTCTACCAAAACAAATAGAAACTATTAAGTTTTCAAATTAGAAAGAGAAAAAGAAAAACAAGAAACTATTCAGTGTTGGCTTTGTTTTTGGACATGTCTAGCAGACAAGTCCTTTCAGTTTTGGTTAAGTTTTGACTTTTACCTTTTTGGTCCAGTACTTTTTTGTTTTTAAAACAATTTTTACTAGTTGGGCCCTTTTGAACCGTTTTTCTCTACTTGTTGGGCCTACAAATGTCACAAGTAAAGACACTAAAACACTTTAAAAAAAAAAATAAAGACACCACCAAAACAAAAAATATGTCGCAAGCCGATATAATTCAAGACCAAGATGTATTGGCATATAAATTTAGCGCGGTCAAATGAGCAGGTTTGGCCCATTTAAGCCAAGTCCATTTAAGCCCGGTTTAATAGGAATTAGAATTTTTTAGTCCGACTCATTTATGGCCAATTCGACGGATAAATTGGTTGGCCCATTTAATTAATTAATTAATTTTTAAAAAAAAAAACTTAATTTTAAACTTAAAAAATTACTTGAAAAAAAAAAACTTTTTTTAGCCAAAAAATCTTAGAAAAAACAAAATTTTTTAGTTGATTAATTGAATTTTCGGTCGAATAAAAGAAAATATAGAAAAAAAAGTGTTATTTTTTGAAAAAATTCAAAAATAAATTAAATAAACGAGCCAGCCCGTTTCGCTCACGGACTAATCCATTTACCTGAATTTTTTTGAATTAAACAGACTCAGCCCATTTAGCCCGGAATTTAAATGATCCGAACTCATAGACAAAGGTTCGCCCATTTAGATGGATAAACGGGCTCACCCGACAGATTTAGTCGATTTTGGCGGCCCTATCTAAATTCTTCATGCATATTGGGCACAAACCATTGGATTGGTTGAAAGAGCATCATGAATTTGCAGTGCACTCCAGCACTCCGCTGTGCACTCCGCTTAATCAAGTGTTGGTTATCTAACAATTTTTTTATCGAAGACAGGCTCTTAAATTAAAAGACGATGAACTATCCATCAAACGTCTAAGATGCTTGATATAAAAAAACTCAATATCCAGGCACTGATAAAGACAAATGTATGGCAGCAGGAGCTTATTATGAGGAAAGATTTAAGAAGAATCCACTACGGGGGAGAAGGAGGGTAGCCAAGTAAATTGAAGTCTATGAAGTCCCAATTAACTTGTATTATGTATTTTGGTTTAATGTTGTTGTTTCGGTCAATGTGTTTTTGGCATTTATTTTGGTGTACGTTGTAATTGAGGCTGAGCCTCATAAACACTGCTCGTTCGCTTTACTGGGAACCTTGTGAGCTTTTAAATGGATCGGAAAAAAAAAAACTACTCAATATCCAAAAACTTATATCGCTGAACAAATACAATATATTCTTGTAATGAACAAAAAAAAATAAAGGTAAGTTATTTAATATAAATGTAAATACTATTACTTGTTTGGGTTTATCGTTTATGGATTTGGCTTCTCTTATTTTATTGGACTTTTACCTTTTGTTGGTTACCATTAGCAAAAAATTTATTGGCTACCTAGCATGATTTTTTATGTGAATGATAAAATTTTTAATTTTGAATGATAATTTTTTTAAATTTTGAATGATAACTTAATTATTAATTCTCTAATGACTCCCTAATGTTAGTTTCGTAGTTATTCAAAATATACTTTAAGAATCAAATTTTGATACGGTCTTTTACAAATATGATTAATAAGAAGAGACATTTTTGTTCTTAAAATTTGATAAATTTCCAACTAGTGGTTTTTTGTGATTTTTTATGTGAATGATAAAAAAAATTTTAAAAAAATGAAATAGTCTTGTGGTTGAATCTTGTTTCTATTTTTTTTTATATGTATCTTCTAAACAATAATTCAAATATTTTCACAAAAATAAGAATCAAATACCCTCACTTTTACCAACCAAATACAAAAAAAATCATCACTCAAAAAATTATATAGTATCGTTTACAATAATTTTATCTGAATAAGTGGTTTTGGCCAACCAAGTGCAACCAAGTGATTTATTTCTATACTAAATAGATGATTATTTTGGTGTCAAATAGAATTTTATTTAGGTGCATTTTTTTATACTATTTGACACCGTAATAATATTCTATTTAATATAAAAATAAACACTTGGTTGCACTTGATTGACCAAAATCACTTGTTCAAATAGCATTACCCTATCATTTAATTATTTTCGTTGCTCCTTGAAACTTACTTTTAAGTTAGTTTTTTCGTCATATATACTCCATATTATTTTAGTAATTTAAAAAGAATTTAATTTTAATTCATTTGTATTTTATACTCATCAACTTCAAAACAATAAAGTAAAATAATCTGCAGCTGTGTTTTTAGTTTTTACCGTAAATGGAATCATTGAGGCGGTTTAGAAAATATCAATGTTCTGATTTCTGAATAGCGGATCGTACTGGCTGGTTGGACCGGTTCAGTTAGTCCGGTTCGGCCACAGAGAAACTGTCATTTAAAAGAACTGTTAGGAACCGTTGAACCGCTAGCCAGCCGGTTCTCTGATTTCATCATTAGGCCCCGTTCTCAAGTGTTAAATCTCACTCACACATGAGGCCGAATCAACTAACCCCAGCTTGCCGTCGTCGCCGTTCATCTCATTGCCGTAGTCCAATCATTTTCAAGTGGTGCTCCAGTTCGTCTCTGCCGGTTCTTCTCCTTCGTCGTTCGCCAGCTTCAGCGTTGTGCTCAAAGCCCTCCGCCACCGCGCGCTAGGTTCGTTGTCGTTCTTGTCATCTGCCACTAGTATTGTTGCTCTCATTTTGCTCATTGCTCAGATCGAAGGTAATGACTCTCTCTCTTTGTTCATCTTCTGCTCATTTAGAACAATCTCTCAAATCACCTGGTATTTTGCTTTTGGGCTAATTGAAATTAAGGAGAGAATTTTAATAGAAACCTTGTAGCTAGAGTGTGGGCATGAGGATGTAATACTGTTTGTTTTTTTTTTTTCCAGTCACTTGTGCATTTGATTGAGTATTGTTGATGATTACTCTATGTTTGTTGTTATTGATAATAGGTGGTGTTCAAATGTCATGTGACTTTTTTTTTTTTGTTGTATAAGGAAAGACTCGAACTTGAACCTCTTATCAAGAGGAGGGTATGAGCTATGGTATGAGCTATAGCTCATTTGGGTGATTTGTTTAATTATGTATTGTTACACTCTCTGGACCTTCTCACTTCCAAACTTGGGAATTGACATTAAGTGAGGCTTTTAAATATCAGAAAAAAAAATTGATCTGTTAGATGATTTTTATTTTCTTTCTAATTATATAATATCACTCTCCAATAAAGGTAATAAATGTAATTGATACATTTTGCCACCTCAATGGGGGCAGCTTCCTGGTTCAATGAAGCAAATTCAAGCTAATTTATAAAAATTTAGGAACATATCAAGCTTTGGAGTTGGAGATGAGTTGTTTGTAACTTTGCACGAGATGTGTTTTTATATTTATTTTATTATAAAACCATTATTCTGGTTGAACCGATTAAATTTATAAATCAGTAAATCAGTTGTTCGACGGTTTAACGACCGGTTCGATTTTGAAACCCTTGGAAAATACCCAAAACGGAGAGAGTCGGTACCCCAATCACTCATCCTCTTCCTCAGTCCCTCATTTGCTTCAGTTATTTTCGTTTGGCTTCTCTGCTTCCTAATCGCAGAAAATATTAATTGCAGGTACAATCTAATCTAGATCAATTGGACAACGGAAGAAGCTACCTTTTATTCTGTCTTCAATCTTGTATTTGTAGAATCCTCTTTTCATTTTTATTTTGTGTGCCAATTTCCTGTTAGGGTTTCTGCAACCATGTCATCTCTCGGCACTTCCAAGGGGATTCTTGAGATTGCTAAGTTTGGGGTGTATGTCACTGTCCCCATCGTTCTGATGTACACTTTTGCTAACAATACCAAGAACCTTCAGAAATTCATGGGAAATGTAATCTCCTTTTTCCTTCCTGCAATTTTGAATTGATGTTATGCTTTTGACACCAAACGTTTTTTCTCTTCTTGTTGGGGATATTCACATGAACACGTTGCGAACCGTTAGATGATTTGACTGGTCAACATATCAACTCATCTAAGGGTTCACAATATCCTCAGTGTGTATCCCCTTTCTTGTGTCTTATTTAACTGCTGATGAGTTAAGCTTCAATTAGTATCTGAGATTGGCTGTGTGAACTAAAGTAAAGCAGTCTCTGAGATTGAGATTGGTAAAAGTGCATTGTGTTAGTCCCTTTTGGCCTAAAAGTTACTTGACAGAAAAGGGTCGAAGAACCAATATGTGGCCTATTTTAGTGCACTTTGAGGTTTAACTCTCATTTGGGGTTTGGAATTCTTTGTTATTTGATGGCCTAGTTAATGTTTGAGTAGGGTTTAGTTCTAGACTCATGATATCCTTTGTTGTCGGAGGACCAAAGTGATGTTAAATATGATACATGCTAACACACACATACACACACCCACGCAGGCACGGGCACCTGTGCCAGTAAGCGATACTTTATAATACAGGAAATTGTAGGTGCATGATGGGGATAACTGGTTACTTTGATTACTTAATTACGGTTACAGTAGCACTATGCTGTTTTGTGAATTTAGAGTAAACTAAAACAATTGGTTGAGACTTGAGATTACTTTGCTTTGAGAAAGGTTGAAATTTGAATATGTGAATTCAGATCTTTATTGCATTTCACTTCGAGACACTATTAAAGACAGGGAAGTTACCAATGCTTTTTGTTTTTCACATTATTTATAATCTGCTCTGCATGATACCTTTGATTCTTAATTTATTTATTATCATTGTGACTTGCAAGCATGAATGCCATGTGGTAAAAATGATCGACTTCTTGTTCTATCTTTGGCTTGTCTTGTAAATTATATTTTCTTCTTGTGATGTTACAGAAATCATACATTGAATATCCCCCGGAGGCACCAAGGCCGCCACCGCCAGAGGAACTTAGGGAGATGGCTCGTGAGCTGGCCCGTAAGAGGAACAATCCATGATTCAACTTCTAGTTGGTTGTGCTTTACTTGTTACAGTCTAGTATTATTGATACTAGTACATTAATAAGTGATAATGTGCCTATTGATTCACATTTTTATTAACTAAATGGGTGCAATAGTAACAAATGTGATGTTATTTAAGATGGTAAGCATTTAATATTCAAATTAAAAGGTTATGGGTTCAGGATTTTGACATTGCAAAGTATGGTTTTTTTTTTTAGTAGATTATATGTGATGAAGTGTATTCTAGCAAGGGAAATTGTATGCCAAATCTTTTCTTGTTCCCATTATATATAGTATTATAGTATAATATAGATTATACAATACATACGGTTCTGTAATGATATATGTTTTTCTAATGAAAATACTGTTTTCTCTTCTAATGGAAAATTATACAAACAAACTTGGCCATAGTTGAACTACTTTTGCATATTAGATGAAGGAATTCACCCGCCAAGGCCATAGCTTGGAACAAACTCAGCATAAAATCTTAATCGCTTCTGTTCATAACTTTTGTTGAGTCAGAGATGTAATTTGTTGTGAAAAAGTCTAAGATATTTGGATAGGATGAGCCTTTCTCCATGAAAGTCCACAAATTTAATACTTGACAAAGAGCAGAAAGAATGGGAAAATTCTCCCTCAATTGTTGCAACAAAAGAATAACATCAATAGGGAACAAAAAGAGCATATCTCAGAATTAGAGATGAATCTTCGCAACATAAATGAAAATGATATGAGATTTTCACATTTCACACAAAAGGGTATGTGTGAGACTGAGGTTTGATTGGTTTGGTGTATGAGCATCACATTCTTAGCACTATGCTGCAGGAAATTGTGAATGAACTTGTAGAAACATTATAAATGAGAATTCTGATTAGTATATGTGTAACAGTAATAAATAATTTACTTTAACATGATAAAAAACAAAAGGACCCATTTTTCTTATCATGTTTTCTTAAGAATGACAGTCCTCCATCTTTGGTTTATTCTTATTACCATAAACTGCATATGACCCTCACATTCACAAATATGGTCAATAAACCAAACTATACACATTTGAATCTTGGCATCACTAGATTTTTTCAGATGATACGCTTGCATATGGTGATGCCATCCCCAAATGGAGCAAGTGAAATCTGGACACGAGAATCAGCTGCAATTCGTTTGTTGAATTCGATTGTTAGATGCCTGCCAGGTCTGAAGAATTCCGGTGTCTCGTCTTGATTCATTCCAACGGAGCCTCCCCAGAGGGTGTTATCATAGACCACTATCCCACCAACCTTCAACAACTTCATTAGCCTCTCATGGTAGTTCCAATAGTTAACTTTGTCGGCATCAACAAATGCATATTCAAAACTCCCTTCATTCTCATGCTGCAATAAAAAGACAGACCATTTTTAATTTGGAATTTCTTTTACTAAAAAAGCGATTTAACAAAAACCGAAACCTTAAATCACTAATTTTTCTGGAGCAATAAAAGCTTGTGTAACCCTCCATGAAATGTACAAAAATGGAGAAATTTAAGATTCTCACATCAGTCAAGAGCTGATCTAGAACCGGCAAAGCCGCAGACTCGACAAAGTTAATCTTGTGCTCAACACCAGCTTTCTTAATTATTGGTAATCCAATTTCATATGCATCTCGATCCATATCGATAGCAGTTATCTGCAGGGAATCATTTTTGTCAATTCAAATTAAGTTCACCTTGAACAAGTTCAATAAGCCTGAAATATAAAACATGAATGGCGAAGTTGCACTCTACCTTGCCGTCCTCAGGAATCGAAAGCGCTGTGAGTAGAAGCGAGTATCCGGTGAAGACTCCGATCTCAATAGTCTTCTTAGCATTTACTAGTTGAAGAAGCATGGTAATGATCTGACCTGCATCTGGTGCCGTAGCCATGAATTTCCTGGCAAACACAAAAAGTGAGATATGATTCAACATTCAGCATGTAGATATATATAAAACATGCAGAATTACAATTTATATTATCACAAAAAAATGGAGCAAATTTCGCTCATTAACATTGAAATTCAGTAAAATTCAACAAATAGATGGGTTAGGAGAAGTCAATGTTATTTGATCAAAAGAAGTAAAATGTTTGTCATATTCTTTAAGAATGAATAGAACAGCTAGTCTTAAAAATATATATGGCAAGAATTAATAGTGTTGTAGAGAAGAGTTAACTGTTAAAGAACAACCTCTATAAAATGAAAAAGAACATACCTTGGATGGTTAGCAGTTGCAACCCTTAACTCCTTGAGAGGCTCTGGCTCACGCGGGTAGACGCTAGATTCCAAAATATACTACCATATTCATAAACAGATTCAGATGATGGAATTTGAATTATACATCTGCATTGTATATCTAGCAATTAGGAAAAGAGATCAAAGGGACTATGGAAGCAATAATACCTTATACAACTCCTCACTTTGCAATAAACCCTTTGATGTCATTGTCCTCTAACTACATACACCAAAGAATAAGTTTAATGGTGAAATTCTTTTTTATCATGAGTATCTAATAGCAATAGATCCTCTCAATTTTTTGTTTCAATTGATATTGTCAAGTCAAGTGTGATATTTCACTATTTTAACATCTTCTCTCACATGTTTTTCTTGATCCCACTTAAAAAATGTGTGACGAGAGATCACATCTTACAACAATAATTGAGACAATTGAAATGATCCATTTCTGTATCTAATCATTTCTAAATCATCATGTAGCATGTTATAGGTGGAGTGTGACAAACATAATAAACTACAAATGGTACTTATGGGGAGAAAGTACAAAACATAACAAAGGAAAAGTCCAACACAAACAAAACTTAAAACAAAATAAGAAGAAACAAAAATAAACATCCAAAAACATAGACATTAAAAGACTTAACAGTACACTCCACTTATATATTGTCACCACTCTACTCTGAATCTCCTATAAGAATTTGTGTAAAACTCTAAGAAAACATCCTACGCTAAAATCTAGCTTCCTGATGCTCCTTTAGTCTCAACAAAAACACCCCACTAATATTTGTTGCTCTAATATTTAACGTGGAAAAATCCCCTCTTAAGGGGGGCAAAAAGTCACCGGCCAACCTTGGAAGGTTATGTATCCCAACAAAACACTCTTTTACTACAATTTAAATATAGTGTATCCTAGTAAAACTTTCTTCTACCAAAAATCCAGTATATTTTATTCATTACATTCTAGTTGTACTACAAACTTACTACGACATTACACTCACTCCAAGAGGTTGCTCTCACTCACATGAACCTTTATATTTGCTTCTTCTCTCTCAGATTATCCATTATTGGTGCATTTTTATGTGGTTTTGAGCTCTCTAAGAGAAAATGATAACATTTTATTGGCAACACAAATACATTTTTCGCCAAATTTAATTACAAATAGATCTCTACCTTTGTTAACGGGAGACAGATGGATCCCTACTTACCAAATTGAAACCATCTCTAGAGAGATCTATGTTTTTTCCATTTATCCTTTTCTCCCCAATTTATAGAACCACCTAACCAATCAGCCAGGGTTCAACACTAGGTATGTTTTATACTGAAGCACTTAAAACTGTATATATCAAAATATGATGTTCGGGGTTAATTAAATTGATGGTTCATGAATAGTTAAGAATACAAATTATTTTTCAACATGAAAGATACAATTATTCTTAACATTGACAGTTTAATCAGAAAAGAGTATGACTTCGACAAGAGAGCACAAAATGATGAATTCAATTAATCATTGACCTTTGTAAAAGTCATGGATAAATTGTGTTGTCCCAAAGCATAGGTATGTCAATATTACCAGAGACACAAAACCAAATTTCTTCAATTTAAAGACAAGACAAGACAAATGTTGTCCGTGGCTAATAGTACAAAGAATAAAGAGAAAGCATATGAAAAGATAGTTTGAAATACTTACTAGTTACCACAATAACACAATTCAGAACTGGGAAAATGAGAGTTGAGTTGGTGTGCGGGGTCGTTGACCTCACAATTGATATTCAGGATCGCGACTGATGCTTTTAGCGCAGCTTATTCGGTTTTCTTCGCAGTTTGGTGGGTGTGAGTGGTGGGTGTCCATCAACATAAAATACCAACCTCGGTTCACTCCTTTTAAGGTAATTTTTTTGTTGAACTTATCAAGGATACGATATTAATTTAACCTTTAAAATATTGAGCAACCTAATTTTCAATTTCGGCTGGTCAACCTGCTCGGGATTTTTTTTAAATAAATAAAAAAAATTCCAAATTTATCAAATTCAGAGCAATTGCTCATTTTAGGCACCCATTATTTATTCGGTGATTGAAGAATTTGCAATTGGCTAAATATTATTTTTGGGACTGCAAGTCCAAAAATGGCCAAAATTATTTTTTTTTTCTTCAAATTCCAAAACTGCAGAGCTTGAAAATGGAACAAATCACGTAGGTTTTATTACTGGTTATACCCTTACCCCTTAATGTAAGTCGTTTATCCTATTCTACAAGATTAGGGATAAGTGTATAACGATAAAATCTACGTGATTCTCAAGCATTTAATAAGATATATGAAAAAATAGAAATTTCTAGAATTTGTTCTGGGCTCTAGAGTTCCGGAAGTGGCCAATTCCGGGCTTTGCAATAAGTGCTTAAAAATGAAAAATGTTGTGAGCGTGTCTATTTTGATAAATTTTTGGAATTTTTTTATTTATTTAAAAAGAAAATTCACCTGCCCGCCCCCTTTTTTAAAATACTCTGCCTAACTTGTGCGGTTATGCCATATAAATTGTCCATTGTGAAAACCCTAAACACAAAGAAGCAAAGGAAAGGAGAAATCAAGCATGGAGCATTTTAACCTTTCAAAGAAGCACAAGAGCATGAACGACATCCTCCCTGTTGAGCTGATTCGGATAATCTTTCTGATGGTGCCCGCCAAACAACTGGCTCGCTTCAGATGCGTTTCCAAACTGTGGCACTCTCTCATATCTGATCCACACTTTGCCCAATCGCATTTTAACCTCCACTCCGCCACACCCTCCCCTTCATGCCTCTTCGTAAAAGCCCTCACGGAAGCTTACTTTGTTCACTTAGACCCACTCATTAACGTTTCATCCGCATCAGCATCAGCATCAGTAAAAGAGGTATCTCTCCCTTTCAAGAAGAAGGCACCTTCTGAATTTCGTCTCATGGGATGCTGCAGAGGCTTTGTTCTCTTCCACCGAGAAAGGCATTTTCTTGTTGTATGGAACCCACTCACCGGATCCAGCCAAAGAATATCATACTCTCGTGTCGAATCTCGCAGTTATCTCCACCGATATAGTGATGCAATTATTTATGGATTTGGTTATGATGATTCTCAGGATGACTATATAGTAGTTCTAGCTTGGCGGGACAGGTACCCCCAATCCCAAAGGCTTCAAAACCACTTAGATTGCTTTTCCTTGAGAACCAATTCTTGGATTAATCTGGATCCAGCACTCCCCAAACCCTTGGGTTGGAGGGAGTGGCAACCTTGTGGCTTGTTCTTGAACGGGGCTATTCATTGGTTGTCTTACGATCTTCATTCTTACATTGATGCCATTCTCATCTTTGATTTGAAAGACAGGAGTTTCTCAAAGATATCTATTCCAGAACTACTAGTAAGGAGTTCCGCCAATCTCATCGTTCTAGGAGGATGCTTAGCCTTGGATATTCATGATCACCATAAAACTTACATATGGGTTATGAAAGAATATAAAGTGCAATCATCTTGGACTTTAATGTATGAGATTCCTTATGGTGACTGTGATCCTCTATGCTTGTCCAATGGTTTTGGTAGTGACATTATTTTGCTAGAGTATAGTGAGGGATATACAAAGATTAGGTTCGCCAAATATAACGCCAGTGGAGAACTTCTCCAACATTTTAATCATCCTTCTCCCCATAATTCTTTTAAACATCGCCGCCTTAAACATTTCATCGTGCATACAGAGAGTCTGTTGCCATTCCCTAGTGACCTTAAGGATATGGATAAGAAGAAGAAAACTGGTATGTAAACTATTCTCTTGTGCTTTGCACCATGTTGTATTTCCTGGTAGTTTCTGTTGATATGCAATTAATGAAGAAGTACCAAGCAACATGCATAATTGGACATTATGCAGTACACTACCTAATTTGTAAATTCATGAAACTGTCTGTGACCTTTTCCAGCTAATCTTTTTTGTAGGCCATCGAGTTCGTGGAGAATGTTTTGAACAAGTTGAGCATGAAGAAGCTTGAGGAAACTTCATTTTTATTTCGCTTTGGAAGTATGATGTTCTTTCCAAACTCTGCACTGTACTCTCTGGTGGACAGTCTTGTATTTCTTTCCCCTGTTTCTCTTAGGTCTCTATTCAAGTATCCACAAAAAAGACTACTTAACTTGGTAGCACCCTCCATTTGTTTTTTTATTTGGTTTTTTAATAGCTTAGGATAAGGTAGTAAATGCTTAAATGTTACATAGATAATCATATGTCAGAGTCTGCTGCCTCATACGCATTGCTATTGATCCTTGTATCTGAAGCCTTTCTACATAACTTTTTTTAATTTATATCATAAATTGATAAAAACTAGTCCTAAGTTGTTATGCGAAGGATCTAAGTTAGTTTTATACTATTTGGTGTAAGGTGCATTGGCTTTTGGGATTTATAGCAAACTGATCATCAAGTTAATTTGTTGAGATCTTAGTTGAAACTTTTTCAAGTTAAAATTCTTAACAAAAAATTAACTTTCTTTCTTCCTCTCCATGGGTGTAGGGATGACCTTGTTAAAGAGCTGCAAATTATGATGTAAGAGTCAAGCATTTTATTTGTGGTTTTAAGATCTATAGACAGAATGAATTGGTAATTTCTGAAATGTTACATAAAAACAATATTCTTGAGTATGAAGAATAAAATTGGACCTGCCATTGACCCCAAAAAAAAAAAAAAAAAAAAAGAAAAATAAAACAAGCCTACTGAAGATTAAGTCTCTTAACCAACTTGACTAAAATATGAATTACCTATAACATTATCATTGGAACTACTTAATAAATATAGTAAACATATTATTCTAAACTGTGACAGTCTTGGCAAATTTTATTTTATACAACATCTTTTATTGTAGGTTTATTAATTATTTTGTTTTAAAACTTAGATTATACAATATCTTTTGTTCTAGGTTTACTAATTAGCTTTTCTAAAAGAGTTAAGTACTAGTCAACAAAAAAAAAAAGTTAAATACTATTTTAGTTTTTATGGTTTTGATAGAAAACTAAAATCGCCTTTAAAGTTTTTTTGTGTTTAAAATTATCCATAAAATTATTGTCATTCCAATAACAAAATTTTATAAAAATAATATTCTCTCAAATTACTTCATTTCTACCTTCATAGTTTGCCTCTACATGACAACCACCAACAATATTTTCAAGAATTTTTTTTTTTAAAATACAATAACATTAATTTTATTAAATCACAACTTAAAATTTTAGTTTTTTATATTTATTCGAAATTTTGTGATGATGTTGGTAGTGAGATTATTATAAAAAGAGAAACAATGATGGTGGAGGCGATGTAATTTAAGAGATGCTTTTGTCGTTAAAAAGATTTTTTATCTGAAGGAAAGATTTTAAAATATAAAATAAACATTACAAACGATTTTGAATACTAAAATATCTTAGGGATAATTTTATTTTTTATCAAAATTATAAGAACTGAAATAGTACTTATACTAACTCCTCATAATTATTTTAATACGTAATAATTTAACTTTATGAGTTTAATGGCTAAATCATGATCTTCGTTCTATCATTAAAAAGAAAGTTACGAACTTACAATGATTATATATGGATAATCTAATGCCCACAAATAAAATGATATGATGACCTTGTCGGATGAAAATAATTTATCATGAAAAGTCTTTCAAGTAATAAATAACTCATGAAAAGAGCAAGTCTCACAATATTATTATATATTATTCTATGTTAACTTGAGCATTGGAGTTCCTTACACGTATATCCCCTCACCGTAAAAATAATGAACTCAAAGTCTTACCGACTTAGAATATAATAATGGTGACAACATCATATTTCCAACTTACATTCTGTATTTTATTTTGGTAATTACTTAACTTGGAGCGTCACAAATATTTCTGAAAAAAAAAACTTTAGATTGTTTACTAATATATATAAATTTATATGAATATCAAGGAGGAGCCTAAAACTTTCCAACCAGCATAGTAGTGTCTTTTTTTAAAAACAATTAGGATTCCTCAAATCAAACAAGTTGAATCTGCTCACCCAAAAAAAAAAAAAAATAATAATAACAAGTTTTTTTTTCCTTTCAAATGTAGTAATTTATTAATTGATGGATAAAATGGTCCAAACAGAGTACAAGCATAGAAAAAATGGAATAGACCCACCAGAGAATATCTAAAATCTCAAAATAGATAACATTGCAAAAAAAGAAAAAGAAAGATTAACTTCTGCACTCCGCCATTAATCGACGAGTTTCTTCAACACAGGAAGAGGGAGAACTTTGGCGCCCTTCAAAAACGAAAACATTCCGAGTCTTCCAAATTTGCCACAGCAGGGTCGCCGAGAACTCAAGACAATCTTTGGAGTCTTAATGGTTTCGGAGCTTGTCTATCAACTACGCCCAGCAATGCCAAGGCTCGCCGGAAGTAGCAGGAATAGGCATATTAGTCAATCTCCAAGCGTGGGGAGCAGCAGAGCAAGACCATAAGCAATGGTGGGCAGATTCCACCGAATTTAAGTAAAAGGGGCAACTTGGGTTTACAGTAGGAATTCTAGAACTGAGCTTTAGTTTCACAAGAAAACCACTTAAGAATGAATTTCCATAAAAAATTCTTAATTTTAGGCTGAAAGATAAATATTAAAATATTTCTAAAAGTAATACTTCTTTTATTTTCAGAATTTCAAAATAGCCTTCTGAAATTCTTCCTCCACCTTTTCAAACTTTGAAGGAAGAGAAAAAATGGATTTTTTCTTGAAAGGATGAAAAAGGAAAGAGAAGTTATTTCGGAATTCTTAAAATAAAACATGCGTTACTCTTAAATATTTAACCCTTAATTATGAAATATTTTAATTTGAGAATTGAATATTTTGTTAATTAATTTTAATATTTATGAGAGCAACCCATTTTTCAATTTTGGCTGGTCAACCTGCCCGCCCCTTTTTGAAAATACTCTGCCTTACTCTATGATATATGGACACTTACACGGATACGGGACACGGCACGACACGCCGATACACTAATTTTAATTTTTCATATGATACGGGAACACGACATTTATATAAAATATAATGTATTTTTAATAAAATTATAATAATATCTTGATATTTTATTTATATTAAAATTTAAATTATTATTTTTAAATATTTTTAATATATTTTTTTATCATATAAAATATTTAAAATAATTTTTAATTTTAAGAAATAGTAATATATACTACTTTTAAACTCATTTTAAGAAAATAAATTAAGAATAAAGTTGGACACACGGACACGTGATGATATTTTGGAGTGTCAAGCGTGTCTAAATATGTATTTTTTTGTTTATTTATGGACACGGATGAGACACGAAAGACACAATTGTCTGATAAGTGTCGGTAAATGTCGTGTCCAAAATGTGTCAGACATGTAAACACGCCAATTCAACGAAGTGTCCGTGCTTCATAGGCCTTACTTATGCAGTTATGCGGTTATGCCATATGAATTGTTCATTGTGAAAACTGAAAACCCTGAACTCAAGAAGAAAAGAAAGCGAGCAATCAAGCATGGAGAAGAAGCATAAGAGCATGAACGACATCCTCCCTGTTGACCTCATTCAAAGAATCTTTCTGATGCTTCCCGCCAAACAACTTGTTCGCCTCAGATCCGTTTCCAAACTGTGGCACTCTCTCATCTCCGATCCACACTTTGCCCAATCGCATCTCAATCTCCACTCTGCCACACCGTCCCCTTCATGTCTCTTCGTAAAAGGCTTCACCGAAGCTTACTTTGTTCACTTAGACCCACTCATTAACGTTTCATCAGCATCAGCATCAGTCACAGAGGTACCTCTCCCTTTCAAGAAGAAGGCACCTTCTGACTTTCGTCTCATGGGATGCTGCAGAGGCTTTGTTCTCTTAAGCCGACAACGGCATTTTCTTGTTGTGTGGAACCCACTCACCGGATCCAGCAAAAGAATATCTTACTCTCATATTGTTTCTCGCAGTAAGATTCATGGCTTTGTGTTTCCCCGCAATGCAATTTTTTACGGGTTTGGTTACGATGATTCTCAGGATGACTATATAATAGTTCTAGCTTGGCAGGATAAGAACCCCCAAGGGCCTCAACAACACTTAGATTGCTTTTCCTTAAGAACCGATTCTTGGATTACTCTCGATTCGGCACTCCCCAAACCCTCGGGTGCTCGGAAGGACTGGGAATCTTGTGGCTTGTTCTTTAATGGGGCTATTCATTGGCTGTCTTGCTCTATTAGTTCTTACATTGATGCCATTCTCGTCTTTGATTTGAAAGAAAGAAGTTTCTCAAAGATATCTATTCCAAAACAACCAGTATGGAATTCCGCCAAACTCGTCCTTTTAGGAGAATGCTTAGCCTTGGATATTCATGATAGCCATAAAACTTACATCTGGGTTATGAAAGAATACAAAGTGCAATCGTCTTGGACTTTAATGTATGAGATTCCTTATTGTAACTCTGAGGCTCTATGCCTGTCCAATGGTTATGTTAGTGATGACATTATTTTGCTAGAGCATGTTGACTGGTATACACAGATGAGGTTTGCCAAATATAACGCCAGTGGAGTGCTTCTCCAACATTTTAATCATCCTTCTCTTCCTCTCTATTATTGTTTTCATTTTAGATATCGCCGTGGTGGTGAAAGTTACTGTGTGTATACAGAGAGTCTCTTGCCATTTCCTAGTGACCTTAAGGATAAAGATAAGAAGAAAAAAACTGGTATGTAAACTATTCTCCTATGCTTTGAACCCTGTTATATTTCCTGGTAGTTTCTATTGGCATGTTATTAATGAAAAAGTACCAAGCAAGATGCATAAAGTTGCATTCAGGGGTGAATTTTTACTATTGATGGTGAGGTTAGAATTTATCAATGCTCAGGGAATTGTTAATCTACGTCTTGCTTGCTAAAGTCAAGTCTTGGAGGTAAGGTTTAAGGTTTAGCATGAAGGCAATTTTATGTAGAAATTATTCATATGGCATTCCAGTATGCAAATAAATAGTGAATTGGTAAGAACTATCTACCTAATTTGTGAATTCATATAACTATGGCCTTTACCAGCTCACCATTTTCGCAGGCCATCAAGTTCGCCAAGAATGTTTTGGACATCATGATGTTGCTAAAGATTAGAATCACAAGGAGTTCAAATGAAGAAAAAGAATCAGGAATTCAGGTGAGGCGAACTACTTATTTGTAAATAAAGTGTAGGGTTCACAAGTTGAGCATGAAGAAACTTAAGGAAACTTCAATTTTATTTCGCTTTGGAAGTATGATTTTCTTTCCAAATTCTGCACTGTAAGCTCTGTTGTAGACAGGCCTGTGTTTCTTTCACCTGCTCCTTTCTAATGAACTAGTCCTACCTTGTTGTGACAAGGATCCAAGTTAGTTTTATGTTATTTGGTGTAAGGTGCAAGGTGCATTGGCTTTTGGGACTTATAGCAGACTGAGTATCAACTTAATTTAGTTGAAACTTTTTAAAGTTAAAATCCTTAACAAAAAGTTAACTATCTTTTTTCCTCTACTTGGGTCTGGGGATGACCTTAGCTTGTTAGGGGAACATAACATCGATTCTTTTCTTCAATTTTCCTATTGGCCATTTAAGATATATGAATCAATAGCATGATAGAAGAGTTGCATATTCTGATGTAAGAGTCAAGCATTTTATTTGTTGTTTTAAGATCTAAGATAGATTAATTGGTAAATTCTGGA
>JASCZI010121150.1:13485-27994 GCA_036250425.1 Stylosanthes scabra | reverse complement strand
TAAAAAGATGAAAAAGAAGAAAACAACAACAATAATGATAGGAATATAAAACAGAAAAGAAAAAGATGACGTATATTTAAGTTGGTAACTTTCAATATTGTAATTCTTTAAGGAGGAGGAGGAGGAGAAGGAGGAGGAGGAAGGAAGGAAGGAAGGAAGGAAGGAAGAAAGAAGAAGAAGAAGACATGGAATAAGGAAGGAAGGAAGTGATGCTTTTATTTCGGTACACTTTTGCCTTTTATTTCGGTGCATTATACTTTTATATTTCGATGCAGTTTTGAGTTTACATGAGTTCCTTAGTTTGATTGTGCTTTTAACTTTTTCGGGGTACTTTTGCCTTTTATTTCGGTGCACTTTTTCCTTTTATTTCGGGGCATTATACCTTTATATTTCGGTGCAGTTTACAACAGCAACAATAACAATAACAACAACAACAATGACAGCAGCAGCAACAACAACACAACAACAATAATAAAGACGAAGAAGAAGAAGGTATAAACTGCAGCAGCAATAACAACAACAACAACGACAGCAGCAACAACAATAATAAAAACGAAGAAGAAGAAGGTACATGAAAGAAGAAGAAGAAGATAGAGGAGAAAGAAGAAGATGACGACAACGAAGGAGAAGGAGGAGGAGGAGAACGCGTTGGTGGGCATGGAGCAACCCGTGTATCACACTTTTTTTTGTTGAGAGTGGTATTGTTGTTGCAAATTTACTTGGTTAACCACTTGGTTGGTAAAAACACTTGTTCAAATAGCATTACCGTTATTTTTTTTTTGCGATTCTTTAGTAGAATTGAATCATTTACAATTTCTTTATGAAGGGTTAAACTGATTGTAAATGAAAATTGAGTGCAATGAGATGGTAAGTATTTAATTAGTATAATTTAATAATTTTAATGTCCATGTTTGAGTGTTTGATGGTTATAATTTATTAGTTTTAAAATATAAACTGAGGGATGAAAATTAAAAAAAATAAAATTAATATAATTATAATTAAATATGACCAAAATCGTAATATAAATTTCTATTATAATCAAACTCGCCTAAGATATATAATCAAACTCCAAAAATCGAAATAAAAGTATAACTCATGCTATAAACAAGGCAATATAAATTTCGCTTATAATCAAACACGCTCGATGTATATAATCAAATTCGAAAACGAATTAAAGTTCTAACTTTTCCTATAATTCTGTTATAATCGTTATCCAAATCGTAATACATATTTCGATTATAATCAAATATGTTCAAAGTATATAATCAAACTCGAGAATAAATAAAAGTTTTAACTCTTGCTATATTCATATTATAATCAACCATGTTTGAAAGGAAAGTGGAAGAATGAAGAAGAGTGAACAATAACAATAGAACTGAATGATTCTTAAATGTATTCAATGTGAACAAGGGAAAATTGAATTGAAATGGCAAAAGGCTTAAGTTCAATCAAGGGAAGGTAACATTATATATTGAGCTGCAGAATAAGTTATGATGTAGAGAACATCTAATTGAATTCTGTTAAGTTTACAAACAACACACTAACTATTTTGTTAAGTTTACCAACAACACACAAACTTCTCTAACAAACTTAACTACTTTTGCTTAATTACATTTACTCTATTATCCTCCCTCAAATTTGAAGTCGTTTCTCTAGGATTGACTTTAAGTTTGCCTCTGGATTTCTGAAAAGGTTCCATGAACAGTGCTTTGTAAATATGTCAGCAACTTGATCATCTCCTCTGATATGAACAACACGAAGTAGATTTTGATTGACCTTTTCTCTAACAAAATGAAGATCCAATTCAAAATATTTTGTCTTACTCTGGAGTATAAGATTAGAGGATAGAACAACACTTATATTGTCACAATATGTTGTTGGTATAATACACAATTTGATCTGCAATTCTGAGAGAATATTGAGGATTCATATAATTTTTGAGTCAATGGTAGCTATTTATTCCTCTATATTCAGCTTCGGTGCTGAATCTGCTAACTGAGTTTTGTTTCTGCTGGACCAAAATATCAAATTTGAGCCTAAATAGATTTCAAAGCACAAGTTGATCTTCTATCATCTAAATCTGAGCCCCAATCAGAAGCTAAAAAAGAAAAGAGTTTTAAGTCAATTGAAGGATGAAAAATTAAGCCATGAGTTGTTGTTTCTGCTAAGTATCTCAACAGCCTTTTAACATATTTCTAATGAGACTCCAATGACTACTGAGTTTATTCACAGAATAGGCAATCTCGGGTCTAGTAAGTGTTGCATACTGAAGAGAGCCAACTATAGATCTGTAAAAAGAAGAATTGTCATATTTGTCAGTGTCATGTTTGGATAATTTGAGAGTGGTAACCATAGGAGTTGAGACACCTCTAGCACTTTGCATTCCTATTTTATTTATTAAGTCCTTTATGTGTTTTATTTGAGAGAGATGATAAGCACCAGAAGGAAGCTTTGCTGCGTCTATATCCAAAAAATAAGTAAATTCTCCCAAATAAAGAGAAAATTTGATGTAGTTGGTCAATAGTATTCTGAATAGTAGTAGGATCACTTCCTGTTATCAAAATATCATCCACATACACTAGAATATATAATTTGATATTAACAGTATGATTCATAAATAAACAATGATCAGACCTTGTTTTAATTAAACCAAAACTATTTAAGATTGCAGTTAGTTTAAGAAACCAAGACCTTGGAGCCTTTTTCAAGCCATATAAGGACTTCTTTAACTTACAAATCTGTGTAGATTCACCTTGTTAAAATTCTGGTGGTTGCTTCGTATATGTAAGTTCAGTTAGGTTTCCATTTAGAAAAGCATTAAAATCACATTGTCTAATTTGCCATTTAAAATATAAAGCAAGAGTAATGATAATCCTAATAGTAACTACTTTTATAGCAGGAGCAAAAACTTGGTCAAAACCAATGCTACTATTTGATGATTACTCTTAGAATCTAAACAAGTTTTATATTTTATAATAGTACCATTAAGATGTTTCTTAATAGCAAAAATTCATCTGCAACCAATGATTTTTGAACCTGGTAAATGTTTAACAATTTACCAAGTCTGATTTTTGTGAAGAGCTTGCAATTCCTTTAGCATAGCCTAATGTCAATGTGGTGATTTGAGAGCTTGAGCAATATTAGTTGGAACATTATGAACTAAATCAATATTAGTAGAGACATTAGTATTAAAAGCTTTTGGTTTATAAATGCCAATTTTTGATGTAGTGATCATAGGATGTTTGTTAGTGGTTAAAGGTGTACTAGGATTAGTTCCAGATTGTATTTCACTCCATGTAGTAGGATTAATGTCAAAATATAAGGTATTAAATTTCTTATCAATATGAGGAGTAGTAGTTGAATCATTTTCAGCAGTGTTATGCTATGTAGAAGAAGATTGAGGTGAAGCTGATGTGGGAGTAGTTTGAGCAGAATATGGTTGAGGTAAAGCTGCTGAAGGTATCTCAGTGATCTTGTTAGATGGTGGGTGGAAAAGAAATGGACAAAGTAGGCACATATATAGAAGTATGAGGAAATTGTTATTTCTGTGCATTAGCAATATCATTACAGAAAATAGATTTATATGGAAATAAAGTCTCATTAAACAAAACACGTCTAGTAATTATTAATTACCATCGTTAGTTAAACGTTCATATCCTTTATGATTAGAAGCATACTGTTTTGCAGAATTATAACCGATTACAAAGAAAGAACCTGCAGTTTGATCCGTTCTAATAATCTAAGAGCGAAATCGAACTCCTCAAAGAGGGGTGCTCGTTTACAAACCAGAAAATATGTTAAAGTTTAACAATTAGAATCGAATGAAGATTAAAAGGATGACTTAACCATTTAAATCAATAAGACCTTTCTCAGAGTTTCGAAAGGGTAGTATAATACGAAAAGTGAAGAACAATCCTTCAAAGAAGTTTGAAGAATCGTTTTACAACGATAAGTATGAAGTGCTTAAATGTAAACAACTAAAATGTAAATAACTTGTAATTGTAAATTGTAAATTGCAAATGAAAATAAGAGATGGAAGGAAATCCTACCAGAAAAGTAACTTGAACACAGTCAGGAAGTCTCTGGGATATGAAAATGTTCAAGTGTATTTTAGTTTGCAAGATTCCAACCTTAGCCTTGATCGCAAGTCTCGTCTATTTATAGGCTTCAACCTCCAATCCCTTCTTGACACGTGGCACTCGAACCTTCAACCGCTCTACTTATTTTTATTTTAATTTTTTAAGTATCATAAGTTTTTAGATTAAATGTGAGACTCATCTCACCAATGTTTGACTTCAATTCAATTTGAATTTTATTTAAATTAAAAAAAAGTGTTACAAGTATTTAGACAAATAATAATTTTTGTTGATTCTTTATTAGTGTCTTATAAATGTGTTTGAAAGAGAGACTGAAACTGAGAGACGAAAACTAGGAAACTGAGACTCAGAGATTATAACGAAATTAAGTTTGTCTATTGTATTTGATTTAAAATGTATTAAATTAAATTGTGTAAAGATTACAAAGAGTGAAATAACCAAAACATCCTTATAGTTGCACAAAACCCTTTCCCCTTTCTTACCTCCCCTTTTCCAGTATTCAAACTACAGTGACACAAACAATTAACAAGAATTGTAAAAAAATAACAAGAATTATGATTAAGCCTAATAAATTTCTAATTAACAAAAAATTAATAATCAAACAAATTTATAAATCTGTTCTATTACCTAAGGTTCGATTTTGGAGAACATTTGAGTTCTCATTGTAACTCAAATCTCAATAAAAGCAAATGATGACGAGATGTCTAATGCTCATGTAGCCCAACCTCCCAACGATAGAAGTATATACCAAGAACTTGTTAATTATTTAATAAATTTTGTTGAATATAGGTTGGTTCATTGTTCAGCGTCATTTTGATGAACTTCTAACGCATTACCATATACACACACAGAGATGAGAGAACCAACTACCTAGAAAGAAAAAATGCAGTCCAATCGCCTTCTCGGAGAACCCATTTGGATGGTTGCCGGAGGTGAGGTTGAAGACGACGGTGGCATTGAAAAAAAATGAATGTGATGATAGATGAGAGTTTCAGAGGTGGAAGGGAGAGTGGTGAGTTGGGTAAAATTGGAATTTAAAAAGTTAAACATGGGTAATTTAGAATAAAATCTTATTAAAGTTTTAGTTCAGTCTAGTCCTCCAGTTTATAATATCTGAAGGTACTGAAAATACTGAAATTTTGAGAATTGGACTAAAATTTTAGTTCCAATCCCTGTCCACTAAATACATTTGCGTTTGGTTCTGAGTACTGGGACTGAGACTGGAAGACTGAGACTCAGTATTGTGTTTGCTGGACAGAGACTGGAACTAAAATTTTAGTCTCAGTCCCCAGAATTCCAGTATTTTCAGTACCTCCAAATTGGAGGGACTGGGAGACTGGAGACTGAGACTGAAACTTTAATAATATTTTTTACTCAAATACCCTCAATCAACATTATAATTTCCAATACTAACCTTTATTTTTGCTCCATCAACTTAGTTTAATCTCTATCTCCAGTTTCTATATCTAATTAATTTTAAACCAAACACAATACACAAACATATTTCAGTCTCAGTCCCTTAGTCTTAGTCTCTCAATCTCAGTCTCTCTCCCAAACACACCCTCTGAGTTCCAATTTCCTAGTCCCAATCTCAGTTCTCAAAACCAAACGATACCTAGTAAAACTAGTTTCGTTTAATCAATTCTTTTATATGCAAATTTTAGTTTCAAATTAGATCATTCCTTACAAATATTAAAAGTAATTACCTTGATGAAGAAAAAAAATAGGATCTTTTATTTAAATAAATAAAATTAAAATTTTTAAATATAATCCCACTACGCATCCAAGTATTTACCCTAACCAAATCCAATCAAATTTTTTTTCCCACTCTCACCCACTGGCACGCGTGTTCGCTCTCCCCAAAATTCAAACACGATAAAAACGGTGTGGTGCACAACTTCTTCTTCTTCTTCTTCTTCTTCTTCTTCTTCTTCTTCTCTGTTACTGTGTTGCCACTGTTGTCGCCACTACCGCCACCGTCATCGCTGCAACCTCCATTGTCATCATCATCTCTTCTTCTTCCTTTTCGTCGTCCTCTTCTTCTTTCTCCTCCTCTTTCTCTATTGTTATGTTGTTGTTGTTCATGTTCATGTTGTTGTTGCTGTTGGTGGTGTTCTTCTTCTTCATGAATTGGATTTTCATGAAAAATAGAAACAGATTTACATGAAAAAGAGAAATGAATTTTCATATAAAATAGAAACAGATTTTGAAGAAAAACAGAAATGGATTTTCATATAAAAGTTGAATTGAATTTTCACGAAAGCATAAACAGATTTTGAAGAAAAAAAAGAAATGAATTTTCATATAAAAACTGACATGGATTTATACAAAACAGAAACAGTGATGGGCAAAATCCTTACGGAATTTCAGAACTTCCACCGGCAAGTGCACCGGATCGTATCAAGTAAAAAAAATGAGTAGAGTATCGTTCCCACAAGAATTAACGGACTAAACAATAATGATTAACTTGTTCCTTAATTAGACAAAATCAATTAATGAGAGTGGTGGTGAAACAGTATCAAACCAAGTCAATTAAAATCATGCAAAATCTCATAAAATCTCATAGAAATCAACACGACAACAACAACTAGAAAATTGGGCAGCAAGCAATTGAAATTAAGATGATAAGAAATCAAGCTATGGAATCAGAGATGTTCACCCAACAAAACCCTAATTCAATTATCCACTTTCTTCCAATACAAGTAATTTAATTCACAATGAATCATAATTTACTAAACCCTAATCTCTTAGTGATTTAGTTTCTTCTAATTCAATTAATTATTAATCTCTTAATTAATCAATGAATCAGAAGGTGAAGAACAATACTGATTCGGTTATTGTGAAATTCAAGAGTGGTTTTAGATTGAATTTTATGTCACTTATTCAACCTAATTCTAATCCAATTGAATATCACACAACAATTGCACAAACACCCAATTTCCTATCTCTAGTTCAGTGAGTGAAAATGACAATTCTTAATCACGTTTGATCAATAATTTTCTCAAATTTAGAAATCAAACATAAACAGAGCCAATATACCTCTCATGGAATTGATGAAGCACAAGAATTGAACCTTGAATTGAAATCACACTAGTAATTGAAAAGAAATTAAAACTTGAATCAGGTATGCATGTTGGGAGGAACAAAGCTCCTCATCCTCAACTTTGAGAGAATTAGTTGCACATGATGCAGAGAGAAAACATGATGAATCCTAATTTACGTTTATGAAAAATTGACAGAATGAAAGATGCCCTAATTCTAATGCTAAGTTCTCTATTTATACTTAATATTAAACCTAATAGAATTACTAATTACTGACAGCAACAATTACAAAAATTCAGCAACTTGATATTGGGCTTGATTCAGGGGAACAACATCTTGGAAAAACAGAGTTTTGGACTTGTCATAGAGGGTCACGTTTGGGCCATGCTTTGGTGGTGCTTGGGATTGCTTGGGAGGACCACGTTTGGGCCACGCCTAGGCGTCACTCAAACATGGCTTGTTGCGTTAGGTGCCTTCGTTGGTGAGCTTGTATGCACCACGTTTGGACCACGCTTGAGATATGGACCAAACGTGACATCCTTGAGGTATTTGAGGTACTTGAGTTGCTTGAGGGAATCACATTTGAATATGGCCCAAACATGGCTTCTTGAGGTGCTTGAGGGAATCAGTTAACGTGGCCCAAACCAGGCTTCCTTGAGGTGCTTGAGGAAATCATGTTTAAACGTGGCTCAAACATGATTTCCTTGAGGAGCTTAAGGTCCTTGAGGTGCTTATTTCTTCACTCCCAAGCTTCATTCTTTCTCTGTTTCTTTCTTTATTTCTTCTTCCTCAAGTTACCTCAAATTCTCTTGCTTTTATCTTTCAATTTCCTGCAACAATTAGCAAAACACTCAAAGTATGTATGATCATGATTTTAGCTAATAAAATTGAATATTAGGCTAATTATCTACTAAATTATGCTAGAAAATAGCAAAAAAAAAAACCATCAATGATGCTCATGCATTAAATTAATTTTTATGAATAACAGAAACGGATTTTGAAGAAAAATAGAAACAAATTTTTATATTGTTTTACTCAATTTTTTGTTCGATTTTAACAGTGATTGTGGGTATCTCAATATGCCAATTGTAGCGTCAATATAAATTAAAGAAATACAATTTAAAGATAAAAAGAAGAAGTGCAAGGTGCCGGAGGCAAATTAAAGTGCAAAAATTAAAAAAAAAAAAAGGAAGAAGAAGAACAACAACAAATAAAATGAAAAGAACTTCAATTAGAAATAGAAAATAAAGTACAAGTTTGAGTTCAGACTTCAGAGGAATCGCTTAGAATTCTCAGTTTTACTCTGTGATGCTATGGAGGCGGAGACTGTTGTTGGGTTTCCAAGTGCTTTCCAAGAAGAACTGAACTGATTACAATATCTGCGTAAACTACTATTTATAGACGCCTAATTGACAGTTGCTCCTAAAGCTCTGTCAGTTTCCAAGCCAAGACCAAGTAACTATTCCCGCTCCTTTTGTCTTCATGCTTTGCTGCTGTCATTGACGGTTACATTATTCACCTATTGAAACTAACGCTTTTTTCAAAATAATATTATTTTTTGTCTAACATAATGCCCCAAGTTTTCTCACTTAAAGACATGAAATGATGAAAAGTGAGAAAACTTTGTTGTTTATTATTGTTATTTTTTAGACATGACTTTTGTCTACCTTTCATAACTTCTTCACAGGCTAAATGGTGAGCGTCAACTGGTATGAAAAGTGTCAAGTGACTCTAAGTTGACATCGCCTATTGTGAATGTCAATGAGAACTCGATATTGTCAAGTGTCTTTAAATTAACGAGTGATAATTGACATTGGGAGTGTCAAGTGACTTTAGATTAACATAGTATGACATATTCTTACTTAACAAGTTGAATATCTAGTACCAATGGACTTAATATAGTTCCTAAGTCAATAAAGCTTTTATATTATCCGTGGACACCCTTTTTGTATTTTAGAAATAAAAAGATTTTAACTCTTGAAATCCTTGACAACTTGAACTTTGGGTATTATCAGATTCAATAAATTTATAAGTCTATAAAATCTCTATACTAATATTTTGATAGTTTTTATCCTAAGCACAAATAGACTCAATAGAATTTTTAAGTCAACAAGGCTTTTACATTTACAATTATCCAACCAAATGTCATTTAGATACTTTTTGCTTATGATTTTTATTTTAAGGCACAATTTTTTTTATGTAAGAAATGATTATAGGACCAAAAGACAACAAGAAAGGGAAGAGAGACAAGAGTGTGAAGGAAGAAAGAAAATTAAAATAAATAAGGATAGAAAATGAAAGAAAGAAAGGATAGAAAGAAAGAAAAAAAGAAAGTAGAAGGAAAAAAAGGGGAAGAGATGATATAAAGAAAAATAAAAAAAAATCATATATTTGGTTCTTCATGTTATCTTGATCATTTTTTGATGGCTTATTTATTGAGATGTGGACATTTGATGATCATGCAATCTTTTTTATAATTATCTCTTTATATTTTGCTTCTTTTTAGCCTTTAATTGTTCAATTTGTCTAACATTTTCAGCAAGTTGAGTCATATCAAGTACAAGCTTCTTTTTTATTTTAAATTCCAATCCGCTTTTAGTACTTTTAACAATAATCTCATATTCTGCAATTGGAGTAGAGTATCTATTTCTCATGTTTCTTATTTTACATAAATACTTATCAATTGATTCTCCTACTCCATGCTTAATGAAAAACAAATTACTTAAACTAATTCTTAATTCACTGCAGAAAAATTATTCATAAAAATCTCTTCCTAATTGCATTTATGAATGAACTGAATTTGATTTTAAATTAGAAAATCATGTAAATGCATATTTTGCTAATGAAGAGGGGAAGAATTTCATTTTTAAATACTCATTTGACGCCACTTCATTGATTTTAATAGTGTAGCGAGCAATGTGCTCTATTGACGATTCTCCCTCTTCCCCAAAGAATGTGAATAATGACTTAGGAAATTTTCATCCTTCAAACAATTCAGCTTGTTGGCTAAATTTGGGAAAAGGTGACACAAACTCAAACTTATTTGCAAATCCAACATTAAAACCAAATTTTTTAAGAATTTTTTCAACAACTTGATCGACGTCTTGCCCAGTTTCATTTAGTTCAAAAACATGATTAAGATTTTGTTGTAATCCAACATCGTCTTCTGTAGCATTACCATTATTATGCTCTTGCCTATCCAAATACATATCATGTTCAAGAGTATTTTGGTTACCAACATTTTGGCCTTATATATCCTAATGCATGTCATGTTCAAGAATATTTTGCTCTACATTTTTTTCTTGTACTTCAATAAAATCATTTTGTTTTTCCTTCACATTAACTATTTTAGCAATTTGGTCTACTTTGTTGGCTAATTGCTCATAGTTTACTCAATAAAAAGACTAAGCATTGTTACCATATGATGAGTCAATATATTTGTCAAATTATAATTGCTTTTATTTATCTGTTGATTAAACATTGTCAATTTATCAACAACAACTACAGGGCTTTTTGACGACAATATTCTTGGCATATTAGAAAAATTGAACTTGTATTTTGGATAATCCCAAGAAAATTATCTCTTATTGTGCTCACATTTGAAGGAGTAGGCAATATATCAAGTGAAGTTTGTGGCCCTGTATTTGAAATTCTTTTTTTTATGGTAGTACTGACACATGGGTTCTGGCCGTCAAGATTTTGAATTGGCTAGTGAAGAGGATTTATCAAACTTTATTCTGCTATGGAGGGGGACAAACCCTGGTGGCAAGCCATATGAGGCCACCCCAAAGAATTCAGATGAGTTGCACTTAACCCGTGATGGGCATGGCCAACGCCATCATGCCTCACTGATGACAAGGAAGTAGAAAATGATGATGTAGATGAACTTTGTTAGTCACGAAGCACAACACTCAAGAGGGGGGTGAATTGAGTGTTTAAACAACAATAGAAAATTTTCACGGAAGCTTAAATTACTATGAAAATAAATAGCTCAAATGCTTGTACTAGTATTTTTCCAAGGACTTAAGCCAATTCTTAAGTACTTACAAGGAGCTTGTACTTTCCAAAACACTTGTATAAATATAAATAATAAGAATATAAATGAGTTTGAGTTGAGAGAGATAATACACAAGGATATATAGTGGTTCGGCACAATCTCTTTGCCTATGTCCACGCTTCTCAATCGCAATTGAGATATCCACTAAACCTCCAAGCTTCAAGGTGCTTGACAAACCTTTACAACAAGAGCACTTGAATCTAACACCTCCAAGCTTCAAGGTGCTTGACAAACCTTTACAATTAAAGCTCTATGAACCAAACTTTGGTTATCTCTCAAATATGTGCATAAAAACACTTTTCAAAGAATATGAAATCAAGTATATGATCAAGAAGGTTTTAGCAAGAGTTGTATATCAAATGAGGCTCAAAACCTTGTATTTATAGACTCATAAACGCATAGAGCCGTTGGGGTGCGAATGAAATCAAATCGTTTTGTCAAACTAGCCGTTTTTCTTGTTTTTAGCACATGGGTATCGATACTCAAGGCTGTGTATCGATACTCATGTGACCGTTGAGCCAAATTTTTGAATTTTTGGCTCTGAGTATCGATCCTCACACCCTGGGTATCGATACTCACTATGTTAATGCCTGAGTATCGATACTCAAGGGTGGGTATCGATACCCATGGCCCAAAATGGCCCAAAAACGTGTTTTCCCTTCAAGAATTGATTCTAAACTTGTTTTAATCAATCCCTAAGGTCTTGTATCATTGAAATCAAGTGTCTAAACATATTTGGCTAACTTGATCTTCATAGAAGCATTATAAAACATTTTTCATACGAAAAGCACTTTCTAAAACATTTATGAAAAACATTTTTAAATGTGTGTGTGTGTGAGAGATAATAAACTTTGGTTCTTGACAAGAAGTTTCCTAAATCCTAAGATATTAAACCGTCTTCAAAGCTTGCGGATTTGTCTTCTTGTCTTGTTGCTTCCTTTCAACGCTTATCCTCAACTTCAATGTTTGTCATTCATCAAAATCTATTGAAATGAACTTATACATATTGTAACATGGTTAACAATTTCCCCTTTTTGATAATGACAAACATTTTGAGGATATGAACATATAGTTGTAAAAACGTTGCAAAAGTTCCCCCTGAACTTATGCATTATTTTCCCTAAAAAGATGCACACCAATTTTCATATAAACGAATATATTTTCTCAAAACACAATATATCCTCAAAACATTCATTTCCCCCTTTGTCATTAGCAAAAAGAAAAGAATAGGATATTCAAATCAAATATGTTTCCCCTTTTTGGACATTAATAACATAAGATGTATGAAGCATAAAAATAAGAATGTCTTAATAGGTGTACCAAGCCTATTTAAGTCATTCATCAAAACAAACCTATTTGAGCTTCTTTGATGCCACTTCTTACTGATCATGGCTATCCTAGCAATGTCACTTGTCACTTGATATCATTTCATAGTTTTATTCTTCCCCCTTAATGGGTGCATATTCAATTTCAATCAATATCATAAATATCAAACAAGTTTTTCAAAAACATAAGTATCATGTATATATCCTCAATTATTTTCCCCTTTTTTTTTTGACATTATCAAAAGAACTAGGAAAATAATAAAACATGTGATTCCCCCTAAAGATTATCAAAACATGCATACTAACTAAGATAGATGTACCAAACCTACTTAGTCATTCATCAAATATAACAATCATATAACATATGCAAATCATCATAATCAAATTTAAACAACACATGTTAACCAAAGCCAAATCCTAAAACTTACTAAGCGTTAGTTTATAAACACAATCATAAGCAAATATAGGAAAGCAAATAATCATAGCTCAAGATGAAGCTCCATGAACAATCTTGGTCTTCATCTTTTTTTTTTCTTCTTCATCAATTTCCAAGTATTGTTCGATCCTATGTAGTCTTCGATCAACACGTTGGAAGTGACGATCCATGCTTTGTTGATTTTACTCAATCCTTACGAGAACTTGCATCCATGCTTTGTCGGTTGTGGTGCTTGTTCTTCTTGTTCTTGATTTTCTTGATCATATATGACCATAAACATTTTCAAAAACATCTCTTACTTGATCCCAAATGTTATTAATCTTCAAAATCTTCAATCTACTTCAAGATTGATCATTTACTTATCATGAGTTATAAACCTACAAAACAAGGTTAGAGGGATATCTCCAACGCTCAAGTTAGTAAACTTGTCATGATAAAATATCAAAGCAATAAATATGAATACAATCACATTTGATGAGAATGTGATCAAGTTTGAAATCATATAAAGATGCAAATGCATTCTTATATGGGGATTAGAGGTTACCCATTTTTATACATCACCAATGACGTTGTTAAGAGGATGATCCTTTGTCGTACGTCATTCCCTAGGAAGTTCGTTTGTTTGCTCTTGGGTTTTTGATTCAATGATTTGATGTTCTTCATTATCTTTTGTGGAGGCTTCTTTCTTTTCCTTTTCTTTTTCTTCACCATCCAATGTTTGTGAATCAAGGCTATCAACATTTTCCAATGTTAATGACTTTCTCTTTTGAGTTTTCTCCATAGATTATGTTTCCTCCATCTATGGGCTTATAGTTGGTAAGTGATTCTTCATCGCTCTTCATGTGCTTGGAGCATCTATTATCCAAATTTAAGATATTCGCTCCAACACTTACCTACAAAACAAGTTTAAAATTTTGTTTTCGGTACCCACATGAATTTGGGTCCTTGAGGATTAGCATGAGCAAATTGCTCATATGAATCCCATCTCGTATTTTTGCTATGATAACTCATATGCCTTATCTTCGTAAAACAAACCGGTGCAATATGTCCTATTTTGTTGCAACAGTGACATGTAATATGAGGGTTATGCATCCTAGGCATTTTACTAAATGGTTGCCTAAAGGGATGTCTATATGCATTATGATTATGATTAACATGTGGTGCATGTCTAGGATGTTGCCTATTAGATCGATATGTAACCTTATTAGCCATATTAGCTTGAGGTTGCCTAATAGTTTGTCTATAATCATTTTGATCATAGTTTCTATATGATGCATGTTTAAGAGGTTGCCATTTAGTCTTGTTTCTCCTAAAATTACTAGCAGCTTTTGAACTTGTGGTTGCCTAATGAGTTTTCTAGCAACTTTGTTTTCCTTTGAGGAACTAGGATTATTTATATCATACCCTATTCCTTTTCTATCATTAACATGCTTTTGACTACTTAAAATTTTATCTAGACTCTTAGATGATGCATCAAATTTATCTAAGCTATTTTTGAGCTTTTCTATTTCAATAACATGTTCTTTACAAGATTTACATGATTCATTTTTGA